>JAULBS010157268.1:0-11795 GCA_032355785.1 Symmetromphalus regularis | reverse complement strand
TATGATGAAACATCTTATTATGGTTAATGTTCACGTCCTTCCACTCGCTAAAAGGTAAAACAAAACAAAATAAATCGAGAAGAGGGGTGTCCTTACCCCCTGGATCCACTAAGTACTGGATACGTAGATATGTTGCTAATACGAGGTTTACTTGAAAATCTTAACATTGTCGGCAATGGGAACTGTGGCAGCCTCAATCCTAATGTTTTCTTCTACTTTTATTTTTTTTTTTTTCACGTATTTCCTCACTGAGGAACTCCCCTTTGGGATGCCGAACTGGTGCATATTGCTATCTCATTATAGAAACAAAACCCTGTTTTCTGCATCGTGTTGGGTTGAAATCCTGATATCACATTATAATAATTTATGCGTTGTGGTTTTCGCTTTATAATGTTTAATGGACTTTTAAGTACTTTGACGGTTATAGCTTTGTTGAAATGTTCTTTTGATGACACCGCATGTGATAATAGATCTATTACGTTATTCTGTTCATTCGCTTGTTTCTGACAAACGAATTAGTACACAAAAGAAATTGGCATATTTTATAAATGTACATGTAATTATTAAAGTATTTACACATCTTTGATGATTTATATACACGTATTGATTGATACTAGTATATTTGTATTGTTATTGATATATTTACTGTCAATAATCTTGTCATGTGCATAATACAGTTGATTCATGTATATATTCCTTCTCTCTCTGTATGTACATACCTTTAACAAATTCGATTTCTTAGTTTGTATCTGTACAAATTTCCGTTCCAACCAGTGGTCAACAACGGTTTTATCAAGGCGGCTGTATGTGCTGTCCTGTCAGTACAATTCATATAAAAGACCATTTGCTGTTATCAGAAAGAGTAGGCTGTGAGGCGGCAGCGCCTTTAAATGTTAGAATGACCATATGATCGACGTCCAATATCCGATGATAAGATAAAAAATCAATGTGCTCTAGACGTGTCGTTAAATAAAAACAAACTTTACTTTTGTCTTGACGATTTGATTTGTTTGCCAATTTTTTCTCTTTGTGGATACAAACCTTCGTCGAAAATTCCGCATTTTTAGCTTTTATCTGTACATGCTTGTAAGTTACGTGTTTCCAGCCAATAATTGTTGAATTAGTGATTTTGCTTAAGATCTAGTAACATTTCTTGGATATTAGTACCCCGGGCGAGTGGATGCATTTCATAACTTCTTCCTCTGCATATGCGCAATTCTGTAGCTAAAGTTAAACACTTCACCGCAGAGTATTGGCGGATTTGTAATCTATTGTTAACAACATGGATGTCGACGTGCCAGATGTAAGTGGAGACGTCGTTGTATTGTGTAATACACTTGAACATCAACATACGACGCTGGGGGCACTTGACGCCTACTGACCTGCTAGAAAGCGCTGACGAATCACAAAAAGCTCCTTAATATAAGTTTTTAAATTTTATAATTAGTTTTGTCATTGGCGTAGCTCGTGAATGTGGGCAGGATTGCAATTTCTATAATGAGATAGCATTATGCACCAGTTTAGCACCGGCCTCCATGGCGCAGTTGTTATTAAGCTATTGGACTCGAGGTTGGTAGGTACTGAGATCAACTCTCAATCGAGGCATGGGATTTTTAATCTCAGCATCGGCTCCAACCCAGAGTGAGTGCTCCGCAAGGCTCAGTGGGTAGATGTATACCACTTACACCGACCAATGGTCCACAACTGGTTTAATAAAAGCAATGGTATGTGCTATTCTATCTGTGGGTTAGTGAATATAAAAGATCCTTTGCTGTTTATCGAAAAGCAGCGGGTTTCGTGTCTCTTACTAACACTAACCTCTGTCCTGGACAGATAGCACAGGAAGCTGAGTTGTGTTCCCAGGACAGCGTGCTTGAACCTTAATTGCATATAAGCACGAACATAAATACAACCAACCAGTTCAGCATCCATCGGTGAGGAAATATATCAAAAATTAAATAATAATAATATTATTATTATTAACAAGAAGCCATGAGAATTAAGGTTGCCACTAATCACGCTTATTTTGTTTTACGTTTCCAGTTATAAAGAATGAAACAAATTATTTATTCCAAATACTATTGCTTTTATAAGTCTCTAAGACAAACAATAAACCAACCCACCCGAAGGTGTAGATTTGGTGGAATTATTTTGAATTTTATAGTTCTGAACGTTCATGGAACATTGTCTTTTCTATGGCCATTAGGTCATCAATTTGTTTTCGAGAAACTGTCTTCTTATAATCAGTTTTTGTAGTTATTAATAAGTATGTGTCGAGAGTTTAACTTATACATCTCATAGAAATCTATCTTGTACAGAGATATGATATTAAACAAGGTAACATATTTGAAGTCTCTTGATGTTAATGTAATGATAAATTCGTATTAAAAGCAACGAACAACAAATCTAAATCGTCCGTTCTAAAGAAGATTTCAATCAATAATCTTCTTAATCTTCCAGCTATTAGGCGGCATTATGAAAAACCTTAAAATCAAAGCTATGTTTTTACAACCGATCCCGTTTATACAGTGATTAAGCTTTATAACTCATGGCTTGTAGGTATGGGATCAAATCTCAGTCGAGGCTTTGAATGTTTAATCTCAGTATCGGTTCCAACCCAGAGTGAGTGCTCCACGTACATCAGACAGTGGGATAGTGCATATAAAAGATACATTGCTGCTTATCGATAAGAGTAGCCGCATTAGTGGTGGCAGCGGGTTTCGTCTTTCCTATTAACACTAACCTATGTTCTGGACAGACAGAAGAGGAAGCTATATGCACAGGACAGCGTGCTTGAACCTTAATTGGAGATAAGCATGAAAATAACAACCATCCAACGAATTTATAAATCTTCACAGGGTGGCAAATGTGATTACTCGGCTGCACTGCAAGTGTATAACAAAACACGTTTGTAACATACTGCCTAATTAGGTATAGACAGACAGAAACACAAACACGTCGCCTCCCATAACACTTACTCATGAAGCAGTAGTTTGTCGCAATCAGTTTAATCTTTGTGTTACGTTTTACCGCAGCGTCAACTACTGGATTCTGCTGTTGTCCTGGTAACAACGACCATGAGCAAACTGTCACAGCTTGTTTTGTTGACCGGAACATAGGCTAAATTGTAATTGCAGCTTATACAATACCGTCTAATTGACCGCCGTTATCAATACCGTGCTGGACAGAGCGAGGTACACACAGAAAATCTGTCCGTAAAGTCGTTCGTATCACGTGACCTATCTTATCAGTAACGTGCTGGGCAGTGCGAGGTACACACAAAATATTTCACTGAAGTTGTGCGTAATCACGTGACCGCTGTTATCCAGACGACTGAACAGTGTGATATATACACAAAATGTTGTCCGTGAAAGCCGTGCATAATCACGTGACTGCCGTTATCCAGACGACTGAACAATGTGATATATACACAAAACAAAATGTTGTCCGTGAAAGCCGTGCATAATCACGTGACTGTTGTTATCCAGACGACTGAACAGTGTGATATATTACACAAAACAAAATGTCCGTGAATGCCGTGCAAAATCGCGATCGTAGTTATGTGACATTGGACTGGTTGTAAACTTATAAGTATGCGCTAAGCGGTTGTTTTCTTTTAAAGTTTTAAACGTAGTATTTGGTTTAAGTATTTTAATTGATTCACTGAAAACAATTTGTATGAAAAATGTGTGGTTTGTTGTTTTATTTTTGTATGTTTTGCTTTTCTTGTTTTTAAATCAGAAGTGCCTTTAATCTTGTTGTAAGGTAAGTACACGAAACGATTAATTATGAATACCTGTATTTTGTTATTTTTGTCTATTTGTATTAAAAACAAGAACACTACATGAATAATGCGATTATAAAACATTATTTTGTTGTAACATTTGTATTTATATTTGGATTTATAAAAAAAAATTGTAATATTTGTATTTATAATATTTCTATTTATAATATTTCTATTTACAATATTAGCATTTATATATTTCTATTTATAATATTTCTATTTACAATATTAGCATTTATAATATTTGTGTTTATAATATTTCTATTTACAATATTAGCATTTATAATATTTGTATTTATAATATTTGTATTTATATTTGCATTTATATAAAAAAAATATTTGCAATATTTATATTTAAATTTGTATTTTTAATATTTGTATTTATAATGTTTGTTTTTACATATTTGCATTTATATAAATGTGTATGAGTGAAAATATTTCAAATATGAATGTTTAAATGTGTATGGACAACCAATTATAAAACATTTTAATGAAAATGGATTTATTTATTCAGTGCTAATTGTGTATATATAATTATTTGTAACAATATGCAATTATGAAATAAAGACTTTTTAAAATGCAAAACTATTTCTTATTGTTACTTAGTGTCTATGCACTGAGATAAAAGAACAGGACAGGCCCGTACGCAGGATTTTCTTTAGGGGGGTGCATTTGTGAAGGCCCGAATGTTTTATTTTCGTTTTTAACGTTATTCTAGTAAATCGACAGATTTAGGGCGGTGCACCTCCCCTGCGTACGGGCCTGGACACGCCTGGACACTTACACTTAATTCAACTGTCAGTCTGTCACAACTTTAAAAAAGGACAGAAAAAAATGTTTAGTGTTTGTACAAGTACATTCCGTGCGTATGTTCTTTAAAGGTGATTTATGTCTTTTTGGTATATGTCTGCATTTTTTAAAAGTTAGAATTCTGTTAACTTTCCGTCGCAGTTCTACGTCCTTGTTGATATTGTGGAATTTCCCTTATCGAATACAGTGCTTATTATATTTCGTGGAAAAACTATTTTCTTAATTGTTTGACAAAACTTTCATTACAAAATTCCATCTGTAAAAGGCAATAATAATATCAGATAAATAAACCTGTATATATTATTACAAGTTAAGCTATTAAATAAGAAACGTTTAATTATTAGGCTAACTTACGTAAACTACATGGTATATGATATAAGAAATAACTCACGCTGCGAACTCTACCACTTTATCTGGCGAAGTCTAAAACAAATCCGTGTTGCCAAGACGGAGCTTAGATCCGAGTATGATTTACCCGTCATGTCTGCACGAGGTAAACATCGATCCGTTTCGTGGGGTACGTTACTCGCCTGTCAAGTGCAAACAAAAACAGATCCTGAGATTGCTTTACGCCGCGACGCCACGCCACAAGTACGACTATGCCCGACAAATGTATCCAAACACTCTTCCAAGCAATAACAATAAAGAAAAGGAAAACCCGATCAAGTGTTAAATGCGACCATAAATAATATCATAATTGTTTCCACTCGTAACAAATGTAAGCGAAAGAACAGTATGGTGTTTTAGATTATTGCAATAAATTGATATTCAACTGAATTATAAGTGCTATACAATGAGGATGGGGTGGATTTCTTTTCTCCAGTTCCCTGGTTAAAAAAAAAAAGATATAAATTTTCATTAGCCCTACGATGAAACACTATAGCAAAAACTGTAATCAATTTACGTCCATTTTTGTAGTAAACGTTGCCTGTATTGTCAAAACAGAACAGCACAAAAGAACAATACATGTACAAGTAATTTTACTTATTATTATCATTTTTTAAAAACTAACAATTACAAAGATGAGATACTGTATCCAATACTTAACCAGTATCTGACATCATTTGAAGACAATTCTTGAGAGAGAAAACAATCAGGCATTTTCTGTAAGCCAAAGACGTACAATAAAGTCAGAGCAACCAATAAACCTTTTAACTTCAGAATCGACAATTATGAAGCTCGTTAGATATTGGAATTGGTCACTGTTAAAAAAAAAAAAATTCAACTACTGATGAAGAAAAACCTAAATTTGCTGAAATTCATGACATAAAACTCGGCAATATCTTGATCTGGTCCCCTCTAGAATTTACGGAATATAGTGATCAAACGTGTCACCTCATGATGCCTGATGACAATAAAATCTTGTTAAATAATATCTGTTGTAGAAACTACTACTGAAAATGGTGATCAAACGTGTCACCCCATGACAATAATATCTTGTTAAATAATCTGTTGTAGAAACTTCTACTGAAAATGGTGATCAAACGTGTTACTTGGAAATACCTATTTTATCGAGATGGATCTATTTTAGAAACACTTATTTAGGATAATGATAAACATCTTAACTAAGAGGATCCTGTTAACTGAATAGTTGTACTGTTTCATTATTCGATTTAGCCACTTAGAATTTAAAACTCCTGTTTTATACTCTATTTGTATTGACATTAAAGTTTTCTGACATCCTGTAATATCAAGTCCCGACATGAAACGTTCTACCGTCACAATGAATAAAATAGAACACACCCCATGTCTTTGGGTTACTTCTGAGGAAGCATAGAGCGCATCAGTTGCGAAGATAGTATAGGCACACGTGTACATATAGATGACAAAATTGTATATTGGAATCTTTCATTTCAGCTTTTGAGTTACAGGTTTATTATTGTAATAGAGAACTATCATATAATTAAATTATTTGATCGACTTCTTGATTATATTAAACTGAGCTGTCAAAGCATCAGGCCAATGAATCAATGTTAAGATATAGCACTGCGAATAATTCTGGCAATATTTTTATTTCATTTACAACAAATTATCATGCATTTTTATATTTCATGATTTACAATGACAAATAACAAAAAACATTTTTCCTCCTCATTATAACAAAATTAAGTAAGTACATACGTTCTAGTATATAGTCCATAAGAGTTAATAAAATTTAGATATTTTTCAATTCCAAAATTTAAAACAAAACAAAATTGATTTAATACTTCTCAATGATCTAGCACAGTCTAAAATAATATTTTGTCAAGTCTTCCATGAATTAAGGTGAAGATTTATAAACAGATTATTTAAATTTCGATTTTCTAATTCATATTGTTTTCTGTACAGGCTAATTCTGTCTCTGTAACACATATTTCATGTTTTATATTTATTTATCATTTGGACATGTTTTGTTTTTTCACTGACTTTTATAACAAGCATTACAGCGACAGAAATATTCAGTTTGTGTATTCTGGTAGGTGTGAATGGTGGTGGAGTTATGTACCAAAGCAGGTTACATAGCAACTTCACTGCCTCTAAATATTATAACTGGGTTTAACGCAAAAGTTATTCTTGTCAGCACTTAGCAAGCTATCTGGTTCTGAATCAAAGACCACTTTTAAGGAATCCAAATAAAGTTGTAACCAGTACACAGTAACAATAATTTAATCTGCTAATGTTTTGTTTGCTTAGCTAATTGCTGCTGTTTAGTAACATTATGGTCATTTGTGTAGATTTCAGACAGTATAAAGGGAAATACATCCTTTTTAGAATGATGGAATTAGAAAATCTTCCTTATAAAATATACTTTACAACATTTTGCATAATATTGTAGTTTTAAGTGATAATTTTGTATTACTCCATTAAAACAGTAACAAAACAAGATTTACAATAACTGACATTATATAATTGTAGATATAACTCAAACAATTTGGCCACTACTAGTATATATTCTTAAGTAAAGTCAGTGCTACTTCATAGTATATTAAAGATGTCATCAGAAAGCATTTATATATCAAAATTTCTTAGTGAACAAATTGCTTTGAGAATATGGATAGCAAAGGGAAATAACTCGAGAGATCGGAACTGGGGTGGCAGAGGCCGCCCCTATATTTGGACAAAACTAAATTTCCGGGGGAGGGCGTGCCTAAGAACCCACCCCCTAGTACTCTCTCGCTTCGCTTGGGTCAACATTAGCCTCCCCAATATTAATTTGCTTCTGGCACCTCTGACCCACTATATTGGATGTGCAACCCTCAAAATTCACTACCACAATCAGCAATGACGTTATAAAATTTGCTTTTAATTGGTTTATGACAACATTGTACTGCTGTTCCAAAAATATAAAAAAGATTTTCATTTTCATATAATTGCTGTCAAGTATCATAGCAAAATGATTTAGTGCTGACATAATAGGTGACATCGTAAATATATTTACTGCCATTATGTCTGAATTTTTTATATTTCTAAACATATTTTTACTGACTTTGTTAATACACTAATAGTCCACGAACGAGACCTATTATTTTAAGATTTCATAATCAACTCTAGGGACTAAAAGCCACTATGATTAATATTTAGACTCACATTTGAACTCAGAACTGTATGAAAAAGTGTGAGAAATTTATCAATGTTAAATATTGCTTACAAAGTCAATATACAAACATATATTTTTAAATGACAGCTTACACACAAAATCCCCCACATTTCTCATATGTATTCATTTTAATGTATTCGTTTCAAAACCCATGTTTCTCGTTAATACTCAAAAACATGATCCTTACTTTTAAAACAAGTGTTTTTTGATATTGAGACAATTCACAAATCCTTAAACCAGTGTTTTTCTTTGATATTCAGAAATATCAGCCACAATTTTTTAAAGCATTGTTTCTTTAATAATCAGAAAAATAGTCCACGCATCCTTCTTCCCATTCCTTGTCTGTCATAAAGAACATTAAACTTGTTCACAAACTGCAAAATAAATAAATATAATAATAATGATGATAATAAAAATATAATAATATGATGATGATGATGATGAAGTATGTAAAATTGGAAAATGTCAGATAAGAATATGTATTTTTATTCTAATGAAAATATATGAACTCTCAGAGCTGAAATTCCAGAGGTATTTTGAAAATGTCAGAAGAATGGATTTTAAAATGTTTGTGAATAAACAAAACACAACATGTCAGGAACAGACATACTAAAGGCTAACATACACTAAAACAAAACAAAAATCATTATTTCATAAAGGAGTATCTACACTGGATGTGCACACTGCAGTCCTGTTCATGAATCTGTAGGTCATGTACACTGGATATGGTTTGGTAACAGCTGTTTTCAATGAGCGTGAGTCACAATCACACTTGTTATATTTCTATTTTTCAGATCAATGCATGCATTATGTTCCAAAATGTTATTTTACTAACAACTATTACTGGACTGTATCCAAAGTTGATGCCCAATTTCAAAGCAAACCTGAAAGAACCAGACCGCATGCATGCTCAGCATCCAGTGTAGATGAATTTTAACACTGGAGATTGCAATTTGTAAAAATGAACTAGATTAACATATTTTATTTTGTGAATGGATATCAGAAAAAAATGGAATGGTATCGGACTTACTTGATTCATGGTATTTGAACCTTTCGTCATCGCTCCTAAGTAGGCCATCAAGGATACGTCATTGCATTGCTGAATGTGAAAACAAGAATACAATAAATACAGATCTTAAAAACATTTATTCTGAGGTATCATTTTAATCTTACATTTTCTTGTTGTTGTTTTTTTGGGGGGTTGGGATTAGGTGGGTGGGGGTTGATCTGAGTAAAGGCCAGTTAATCATTAAAATGTTGTATGAAATTCTGAAAAAAAAACTATATTTTTTGCTTAATAATTTGGGAAGGGTGTGAAAATCAGTACTCTTTGTTAAAATGAAAAAAAAATTCACTATTGAAAAGTGTTTTATTAAAACTTAGTAAATCCACAATTTTGGATAAGTGGAGATATCTGCATAAATTGAATGTTCTGTGTAGTTATTCATTGATACTCTAATAATTGTTTTTGTGCAACACTGTTATACAAAGTTTCAAGTTTGGTCACCTATAGTTTTATGCATGCAGCAGGACGTTCTACTTAAATTAATGTCAAATGGACTAAGCAAGTTTTGTGAAAAAACTCTTAGTGCCTGCTCACATTATAGAAATCTTCTTTAAATCGTGACGTGTCGATGACGGGTAACCTGTAACACATGCTGAATGCTTCCCGTAACACATCGTGGTTCTTTGCTACCTCACCTGAAAACACAATTTGCAGATTTCTTAGATGATTAAAATTTAAGCAAAATATACTTAACAAAATTACATAATAGAATTCCATGTCCCAGGCTTATGATAAATATTCAATGAACAGTAAGTTTTAAATTATTTTGGAGAAATTACTGCATACCAATTTTGGTAAGACGTAAAAACTCCTAAAAATGTTTTAGAGTACCAAATATTTACAGTAATTTTTCATTTATTTTTATTATTAATCAGCATTTTAACATCTGATAATCAAAATTTTATGTTTAAATTTATGTTACAAAATACATGTACATTTAAAAAAGCGGAAATATTAAATGATGCATTTTACTTTAAATTGTTTAACCTGCACTGCAATACTCTGTAATACCAAACTTTTAATTTACAAATCTCTATACTAACCTGCCTGAACGGCTTTTATATAGCGAAGAACAAGTTGAACTCGACTGTGTAACATTTTTATGGAACTGTGTTGAGATATCAGATGTTCTGAAATTAAAAATCACAAATAGTGCAACACCAATAAAATTATAGATGTACAATTTAAGTATTTACTTCTAAAGTAAAATCTGAAAAACGAAGATCACTTTGGTTTTCAAATACTAATCGAATATATACAGGATATATATTTTGAGCCTAATTTATGAACCTTGTTTTTGTTAAAAGCAAGAGAAAAAGTAGGCTTCAACAATAGAGCTCTTTGAGCTTTGTTCTGCTGATATATAATCTGCCACGGTGATCCAGCAGTAGGACACTCAAGAGGAAGACTGTGGTTCAAAACCCATCAGAGGCTGGCTCATATATGTGTAAAACTTTCCAAATGCTGATATATAATCTGCCACGGTGATCCAGCAGTAGGACTCTCAAGAGGAAGACTGTGGTTCAAAACCCATCAGAGGCTGACTCATATATGTGTAAAACTTTCCAAATGCTGATATATAATCAGCCAAGGTGATCCAGCAGTAGGACTCTCAAGAGGAAGACTGTGGTTCAAAACCCATCAGAGGCTGGCTCATATATGTGTAAAACTCTCCAAATGCTGATGATTAATAAATCAAGGCGCTCCAGTGGTATCATTATAAAAAAACACCAAAAAACCAATACTGATAAATAAATAAAACAGCTTGGTCCAAGTTACTTTTCTTGTTATGTAAAGAAAGGATAAAATTCACCAATTTAGTTCTTATTTAAGCCAATGGAAAGGTGAGTTTCAGGTGAGTGTGTGAGCAATTACTCTCCTGGAACAGAGAACTGAATACATATAATTATGGATGGATTGAGGGATGTGCAGTCACTTGGCTTCTGTTCATCAACATTGTAAATAAATACCATGAATACATTAGTAACTTTAAACACTGAAATTATGCACCTTACTGACAACGGAGCCTCTCGATCTGCTCTTGATAACTCCAACACAAATGCATATTTAAGGTGTGGTAATTTGTTTATAAATGGAAATCACCCTACCTGCAGAACTCTCCCCAGTCTCAGATGACGACATCCGTGCAACGTGGTCGACGCCAATTCTCTCCGCCTCTTCTGTAGCCAGTGTGTAGGAGAGTTCCACAAACAACATCGTGGCCTGAAATAATGTGTACAAACTGATCAGATCACATTCCTGTGTGGTTCTTTCAATTTGCCTCTTAACAGTATTATAATTAGCAGATGGAAAAATATCTGTATCACACTCCTCGATGTTATTCAGGACTTATCATTTCATTCTGTCAATGCATTTTATAGGAGAAAGGAGTTGTGGATGGAATCTTTACCAGTAAAGGGCTGGATTTCTATTTAAAGTTCCATACTGTTGTATTTCATTGTGTTAATGTTAACAAAGTATTAACAAAAAGTAAAGTTTGTTTTATTTAACGACGCCTCTAGAGCACATTGATTTTTATCTTATCATCGGCTATTGGA
>JAULBS010157257.1:0-11796 GCA_032355785.1 Symmetromphalus regularis | reverse complement strand
GACGTCCAATAACCGATGATAAAATATAAATCAATGTGTTCTAGAGGCGTCGTTAAATAAAACAAACTTTACTTTTGCTTCAATCCAAAGTGTGGACACTTTTGCAGTTTGGGTTTTTTTTTTTCGTTCCAATCAGTGAATCACAACTGGTTCACCAAAGGCCGTAGTATGTACTGTTCTGTGTGTGGGACAACTTTACTTTACTTTAAATAAAACAAACATTACTTTACTTTGGAAGCCACTTTGATTAATTTAGCACATCTGACGGTCTTTCCCGATAACATACTATTTAAAGATGATGAAAAAAGTCAGTAACCCAATTTGCGCTGAAATAAACATGTCAAATAGTCTAGACTGAACATAGTTTCATTCTTCGTGTTATTCTAGTTAAGAGATTTTACAAACTATGACATGCGTGTAAATCTAGAAAATCTCTGAGAAGGGGCTGTTCCTTTATATGATGCCAAACTGTCTTTCAATAAGTATTCTTAATAATTGTAGTTGAGGACCAAAATTGTAAAGTTTCACTATCATAGTTACAAAGGGAATATTTCTCTTATTATTATTAAACGACGCTTCTAGATCACATTGATTTTTATCTTACCATCGGCTATTGAACGTTAAACATATGATCATTCTGACATATTTCTTTAGAGGAAACCCGCTGCCGCCACATAAGCTTCCAAGCCCGTAGCCAGGATTTTTGAAGGGGGGGGGAGTCTTTTTTGTATTAAAAGGGCACTTGCGAGCGTTACCAAATAACTTTTCAAAAAGCTGGAGGGGGGGCTCTAGCCTAGTTTGAAAGGGCGCTGATAAAAGGGGGTTCGTTCGGACCCTACGAACCCCCCTGGCTACGGGCTTGGCTTCTCTTTTTGATAAGCAGCAAGGGGTATTTGATATGCACCGTCCCACAGACCGGACTGCACATATTACGACCTTTGGGACGGAACATAGCCCTAATCTTCCACTGAGAAGGATCGATCCGACGACCGACCGGTTCACAGGCAGAAACGCTACAGTTTGAGCTACATCCCACTCCAAGTGTCTTTAAGTACGTATTATTAGTAATTGATTGTAGTGAACAGATGTGGATCTAAGGGGGGGACCCAGAGACCTGGCCGCCCATAAATCTTGCGATAATAACTTTAAAAAAAATATTATTAATATTATTTTATTTTTATTTATTTTTTAACTTTGAAGAGTCCGTCTTCATATTATTGCAACTCCCCCATAACCCCCCTCCAATTGGTTTTCTGATTCCGCCACTAGTGAAGATTTGTATATTAAACGAACAAGACCAACAGTTTTAAAGGTGCACTATCATAGTTACAAATTAAATATTTTTGTATTATTAGTAGTACTAGTAATAATAATAGTAGTAGTAGTAGTAGTAGTAGTAGTAGTAGTAGTACAGGCCCGTACTGACTGGGGAGGGAGGGGGTTGCTACGGGTGCGCACGTACCCCCCTAAATCTGTCGAGGTCCTTAAATGCAACGCTAATTTACTAGAATAACGTTAAAAACGAAAATAAAACATTCGGGCCTTCACAAACGCACCCCCCCCCACCGCCCCCTAAAGAAAATCCTGCGTACGGGCCTGTATGCCAATGTCAACGTAACTTCATGTATTCTAAAAATAAGCCAAGCATGATTAATTTTTTTGGAATTATTAAATTACAATAACACTAATATAGCAAGGCTGTTAGTGATATATTGTTTTAAAGGCATATTCCCACGGAATTTAAGGATCTTTGTGCTCTAAATATTAATTACAAATGAAAGTTACATGCATTTGTGATACTAGATCTCGCAAGACGTTCTACCTGAACCATGGTATAGGGAATTCCATGTCGGGTTTATAGTTTATGATTTATTGGCCCGTGACTATAATTCATTATTATTTTTAAAATATTGATTATAAGCGAGATGCAGTGGTTATGTAAGTAGTTGAATGAAGTAGTTTTATGGACAAATCAAATGTTTATATTTAAAAGTAATTCTTTGTTTGGAAATTAATTAGGTCAAGGGTCCGTGGGACTATGCGTTTGAGATAATTTTCATACATTGGTCTTTTCACTATTCAAATCAACACCTGCCTTCTTTTTACGAAGCTTTATGACAAAACAGATGACGTCATTTATCCAGTATTGCTTTTGTTAAACCTGGTGGCATCCATGGAGTACACAAAAGTAATTATCCATGAGAAGCATGGGGAAAATGCTATGACGTTAACTGTAGTAAATCGATAGTACTCGATGGATCCATTCTTGGGAGTTACGAATGTTGGAATTTCGGGGCCAACTTATCTGAACATATAAATTGAAAAAACAAAATAATATTTTTTTTTAATACATATAACTGATGTGATATGATGCTGATAAATAAATAAATATAAAATTTCCACTTCTGTGTAATTTGTACATAGTTTTACCTTGCCGAAAATGCCTATTTGAAATATTACGGTAATTTAACCTAGAAGCAGCACTACAATGGTGGGAATTAAAATAAAAACAAAATATTTATATTTTATATTAATATTATGAGTAATTATTTTTTGAAAATTGTATTTAAAAATATTTTACTAACTTTCATTAATACATTATAATAATAATTAGAACAAAAAATAAATATCAGTTTGTGCTATTTTAATCACTAATTATTTTGTAACACTTATTGTTGGAGATAGTTTTAATGATGTTTAACAAAAAAACGAAACTGTGGTCTGAGCCCTATTACAAAGGATGACATCTTGGTTTTTGACAAAGAAGATGACACTTCGTTTTTCAAAATGGGCATGCCATTGACAAATGTTGTAATAACACAACTTTAACAATGTAATGACAGAACTTGTTAATTCTATTTTTAACACTTTGAGTGTGTTTTTTCTTCGTATTGCTGGTACTTTTATCATGCCTAAGGCAAAGACCCCCACAAATATTTTTTGAAATCTTTGCCATGATGATGTGGGTTTTAATTTTTAAAAGCTACGAATCGATATTCTTCTTCTTCTCTTCTTCTTCTTCTTACTGTTGCATTTATTAACGAGTAATTAAAATGTGTAATAAGGAAAATATATTTAAAAAAAGTTATGGCATTATGTTGAATTATCTCAAAACAACTTTGCAAAAAAATCCCATTGCTCTTCACGACAATTGCCCATTTCCTTTGCATTAACATGGTCATATTATGGATGCGTCTCGCCCAATCCTGCCCCACTCTTCCTCATTATAGTATTGTGGATCTACCCTTAATGTTAAAAAGGATTTTTTTTTATTTTAAAGTTTGGATTAGGGATGGATTTATATGTTGTCATAATTATTTTATAACTATTTGGGGGTAGAGGGGAGTGGGATGAGCAGGTGGTGAAATGTTCAAAGGGGATCAAAAGTGTGTGTGTGATCCAAAGTTAGTTATGAGACCATTGTAATGGGAGAACAAATATATAAATTGTTTGCCAAAGTAGAGTTGTAGATTGTCCTTTGGACTCCACCACACCCCTTCCCAATCTACCTATAGATGGGTGTGACATATATTTTATTCAGTGGACTGGTCTGTTGATAAAAAAACATATTTTGGGGTGTCAAAATATTGGCATACTTAAACATAATTAATTTTTTTTTTTTAAATGTTATTGCCCCCAGATCAAATTGACAGTGTTAAGGTGGAGAGCCTTAGATCATTGCCTTACATTGTATATTTTTAAAAGTTTAGATTTATTTATTATTTATATATAAACATATTTACAAATTATTTTAAAATAATAAAATTGATCCCCCAGTCCCCCACCCAATTACTATTTTAAAACAAAAGTATGTCACCTCCCATCCCTGATAGAAAATACTGGCTATATACCTTACTAGTTGTACTTATGATAAATATTTCATTATTTGTTTTTTTAGATGCTGAAAGACGAGGATGTTCAGCAACAACAGACAGGCGGAAGTAGATGTCTGCCAAAAATTCTGGTTCATATTTATCTCAATGTCTTGGACATCTGCCTTGTACTAGGTGCAAATTTTATAAGGTATCACAACATCTTATGGATTTTCTTTCCTTTTTTGTTCCCAACAAATATACTAATACAAAGTTAATGACAGATAATTGCCTTGCTTTGAGAGTTTTCTCCCCTTTCATCATGTTGCCTTGATTTCAGTCATCCCCCTTTTATCGTGTTTTCTTACTTTAAGTTATCCCAATTCATCATGTTTCCTTGATTTCAGTCATCCCCCTTTTATCGTGTTTTCTTACTATAAGTTATCTCAATTCATCATGTTTCCTTGATTTCAGTCATCCCCCTTTTATCGTGTTTTCTTACTTTTAAGTTATCTCAATTCATCATGTTTCCTTGATTTCAGTCATCCCCCTTCATATTTTATTATAAATTTAAGTTATCCCCCTTCATCATGTTTCCTTTATTTCAATTATCTCCCTTCATGTTTTCTTGACTAATTGTTACCTGTAATATGCTTTGAGCCTTCTGCCAGATCTACCCATCCACCACTTTATTTTCGCAGTGGATTTGGAATAATATTGACAAATGTCAAAATCAATCCCCAAAAGTTGGGAAACAATTGATCGGCAGGAAATTCTCATCTCTGATTTACAAAATACCCGGTATGCTTTTAGGTTGACAGAAAACAAATTACTCATAAATAGCACAAATGAAAAGTAAATTATGTAAAACAAGTCCTGCACGAGCAATGTGTGAATGACGCCAAGGCTAATTTTTTAACAGAAATCCGGGAACCTAACACCCTTAATATTCCCATAAATGGACAACACAGGAATTCATTAAGAATCCCATAATACCAAGTTTTGAAATTTAATGGTATTTTTGGTAATTTCAGCTGATGCTATGAAATATAATTTTCTAGTCCAGATAATTATTTTAATTATTGGTATCAAATTCTGAATTAGTGAGCCTCACGTTCCAGCGGAAGGATATCAGACTTTAAAACCTGAAGACAGTGGTTCAAAACCCATTGGAGGCCGTCTCACACTTGACTACATGTCAAAATTGTCAAATGTTTAACATCAAATAGCCAATGATTAACAAATCAGTGTACTCTAGTGGTGTCGTTAAACAAACCAAACAGCACTCCACCCCCCAAAAAACCCACACATACCCACTCAAATTCTGAATTAGTCACTTAGTATATTGTAAATTATTTCATAATTTAAAAAATTAGATTCTCGTTAATTCCTGTGAAATAAAGTTGCTGTAATACAGATGGATTCTGGTAGAATTTACCAAATATGAGCAGGCAAGGAATGCCTGGGTCCTGATAGGGTGCAAGGCCAAAACCCTGTTAAGGGGTTGGGGAGGGTAAAGTCCACCACCCGAAAATTAATTTGGGTATTTTGGAGGCAGATTGTTGCCTTAGTGCACAGAAATTGAGAAAAAACGTTTCCATTTGTATCTACTTTGAAGAATTTTTTTTTATATTCCTTGAGGCGTACTGTGAACTTTACTGGCGCATATATATACCTATGGGCGTACAATTCCCATGCTTGATGAGGCCAGACAGCAAGCGAACGAAAACAATCGTTAGCACAATTTTCACGAGGCTGGATTTAACAAGTACTGTCTCTCTGTCTGCCAGTATTTTCTGTTTAGCTTAGCCGACGTGTGACAGTCAATATTTCTGCCTTGTTACTGTGTCCATTATCCAGCAGACTGTGTGAGGGATAGTTGGCATGACACCTGAGAAAATCACAGTTAGTGTTATTTCATGTTGGAAACAGGTCCTACTTCCATCCACTGTCTAAATAAAGTAATGTTTATGTTACAGATCAGCATGTTGCTTAATAATCTGGTATTAGGCTAAGACAAAAATTATTTCATTCTTCTTGCATTACCATACCTATACAACTCATGCAATTAAGAAAATTTCAATGGCAAAATAAATGCTGTGGAGAAAGTGTTCACAGCTTTTTAGCATCCACACATCTCCAACTCAGAGATTTAGGGATTGCCTATACTAGCTCTCGAAATTTGTGACAGGAATCAACAATGCCTTTGTAATAGTTGTTAAATCGGCAATGCCGTGGAGATTGTCGCAGAGATTTTCATTCTCTGCAGCACATTGTTTGCAGCAGACTAAATTTATTTTTCAAGGTGTATTTTTGTCTTATATAAATTATTAAAAATAAAGTATATGTCATGCAATTTTTTTTGTGGAAAATGCCTTGGACACTATTTCTCCACAGCATTTATTTTTCTGTGGACATTTTCTTAATTGCATGGGTTGAGTGCCACAACAAAAGGTTTGTAATGGCAGTGACATATTGTTACATTATCAGAACTTCAAGCACTGCTAAACCATAAATATTTTTGGACTATTGTTATCTGCAAGTAAGTTTTAAAATTAGTCTTTATATTGTATTTATGAAAGGATGAGGCCTTAGGGTTTGAAATAATTAAAGGTGTGGGCAACAATTGCATTAATTCCCCCATGCCCTCTCCCTCCCCGACAGGATGAATCAGGTTAAAAGCCTTGGGTGATTAATGTAGGACCAGAAATAGTTATTTTTGTTCTGCCAGTCAAAATGTTGTATATATCGGTCACGGTTCCTGTCACACAATTTAACATGCACAATTTAAATGAAAGTTTTATGGAATATAATGTTTATTTAATTTTCGCACGTTTTTTTAAAATGACACTGTCAGAAATGAGTATATTACATATAAACAAAAATAGATTTTTACTCAAAGTTAAAAGGCTGATTTTTTTGGAAAAAATGGCCAACAAAATTAACTGTGTTTGTTGGTTGTTCCAACTTGACAATTTGGCAATGTCTGTGACTGGCCAACTCTGGTTTGTTAATGTTATTATTTGTAGGTGCTAATTCAGCTGTCAAAATTTGCACCAGCAGTCAGCAATGCTGTCGTAAATAGATGATATTAAACGAGTTGTCATTTAATATCCAATTCATGATCTTTAGTGAGTGATAAGTGAAAATTATTTCACAAGGGACATAAATTTGATAATAAATAGTAACAAGTTTGATATTCTATTTATTACCCCAGACAATTTTAATCATTCTGTTCTTTAAACTTTCTAATTGCACCAAAGTTTATTGAAACACACTCCTATAACATTAAATGGATGATGTTACATTATACATTTTCTTGTTTTAGTTACGTCATTTGCACTTTTACAAAATTATAATGACGTCATATTTAATACAGGCAAGCTTATTGGTCATTACGACCAGAGCGACACAATGAAATGCATTGTTAAATCAATCTATAATATTTCCCACTTGGGAAAATGTGAAAAATATTTCCCAGTTATGAGTACCCACTGGGGTAATAAAAGTTATTGTAAAATTTGTTTGTGGCAGCATTTTACTGCAATCGCCAAAATGTAAATATATTACGCAGTTTGATCATTTTCTTGAAATTGGCATTACTATGCCACAGTAATTAAGTGCCATCGCAATATTGGCTGAATTTAAGGGCTGTTAATTTTAAAATGTGGTGGCCATTGATGACTAGCCAATCAGTTATTTCAACCCCTGGTAGTGAGTGCATGTAATGAGAACCAAACAATTTATTATGCTAGGCCTAAAAGACACATTACATTGTTTAATAATAATAAGTGGCTATTAGTGTTAAACACATTGTCTTCCTGACACGTGGTATAATATTGGAAGTGTTTTTCTCTTGTAACTAAGGCCAGGGTTTTTTATTATTCATTTCATGAACATGCTGACCCTACATTTTGCTAAATTAAGATAAAATTAAAATTGAAAATTCACAATTATTTTATTTCTGCCAACTGTCCCGAAGTCTAGAAAAGAAAAAAAGGCATAAAAACAGCATTTGGGTTTAAACAAAAAACATTAAATTTTCACTTTGAATAATTTTATTTCGTTAGGGGGTGAATATAGAGGTATGCAGGCATATGACCAGTTAAATGAGTAAAACTAGTAAAATTAATTTAATATCATATTTTATTTTCCTTTCCCAAAACATTTTGTAACTTTTTTCCCCTCCCTCATACCCTATTTTTGGGGGGGGAGCCTATGATTGAGAAATAAAAATTAAAATATACTCGGGCCTATCTGCAGTAAATACATTATGTAGTGAAGTCTGAGCAAGCCTCCGACGGGTTTTGAACCAATGTCATCAGTTTGAGTGTCTAATGTTATACCATTGTACCATCGAGGTTCTAATATTCTTGTACGAAATGTTAATTAAAATGCCTTAAGTAGTAACCGAAACATTTGTTCATTATTAATTTTTTTATTAATATGCTAATTAATATGTTTTTTCTGTTAATTAATATCCCTTTATTCTGTTAATTAATATCCCTTTATACTGTTAATTAATATCCCTTTGTATTGTTAATTAATATCCCTTTGTACTTTAATTAATAAGCCTTTGTATTGTTAATTAGTATCCCTTTGCAGGTTAATTAATATGCCTTTGTACTGTTAATTAAAATGACCTAGATCTAGCTTTTAATTAATTAATATTCCTGCCCCAGCTTTCCAGCTGTTTGTCTTGTGTTTAATTTGCCATTATATATTGTACTTTTTTCTTCTGTAGGCCAGCGACCTTTGACCGTGACCTCGTGAAACAAGAGTGCCCCATGCCAGTCAGAAATGGGTCACTGGATCAGCCTAAGGTAGGGATATGTGTATGTTATGAAACCTACACAAGTTATGTTTAGACTTTCTCCATGTACATTTCTCTCTGGAGCCCATTTCACTGGCAAATCAAGCCTTTTTTACCTTGAGGGAGAACTGACAACAGACAGAATTTGACAGGAAATTGACAAAGGTGCTTACCCAGACATCTGTAAATAAAACTGCTGGGTGCATATTTGCGGTTAACTGAACCAGACAGGGCTAAAAATACTCCTACAGTAAAACAGCTGTTTTTTCCCTACTCCAGACAAAACACTCTCTCGATCCAGTCAGTAACAACTGGCAAATATTTGTAAGATACCGGAGTGAATGTAGCAGTTTGAGGATGTTTTGTTTTAATATATGTTAGAAAACTTTAGAAAACTGTTTTTAGATGTAATATAAAGAAATATATTCCTAAGGCACAATGTAGATATTTTTATATATTTATATTTACATATGTGTAACAATTAACAGTTTGTAGAAAGAATTTTTTAATATAATTATATTTACATAGATATGTATATTCTTTGTGGTCAGTAGATGTTATTAACAGTGATGAGAGGCAGCAGATCATAATGGTATTTTGTAATTATTTATGGTCAGTGATATTAACAGTGAAGACTGACAGGAGATGATAATGGTATTTTGTAATTCTTTGTGGTAAGTAAATGTGTTTAACAATGGTGTGATGATAATGGTATTTTGTCATTCTTTGTGGTCAGTAGATTTTATTAACTGTGATGAGAAGCTTGTGATTACAACAGTATTTTGTAATTCTTTGTGGTCAGTGATGTTATTAACAATGATGAGAGGCAGCAGATGATAATGGTATTTTGTAATTCTTTATGGTCAGTAGATCAGTTTAATAGGAATGAGAGGCACTTGGTGGTTGTGGTATTGTGTTAGTTGTGGTCAGTACATCTCTTTAACAGGGATGATTGATTGAAGATGATAATGGTTCTTTGTGGTCAGTAGATCTGTTTAACATGGAGGAGAGGCACTTGATGGTATTTTAAAATTATTTGTGGTCTGTAGATCAGCTTAATCAGAAATGAGAGGCACTTGATTGTATTTTGTAATTCTTTGTGGTCAGCAGATCTGTTTAACAGGAAGAGAGGCACTTGATAGTATTTTGTGATTCTTTTTGGTTTGTAGATCTATTTAACAGGAACGGAGGCAGTTGATGGTATTTTGTAATTATTTGTAGTCAGCAGATCTGTTTAACAGAAAGATAGGCACTTGATGGTATTTTGTAATTCTTTGTGATCAGCATATATTTTACAGGAAGAGAGGCACTTGATGGTATTTTGTAATTCTTTGTGTTCAGCAGATCTGTTTAACAGAAAGAGAGGCACTTGATGGTATTTTGTAATTCTTTGTTATTTGTAGATCTGTAACAGGAATGAGAGACATGATGATTATGGTATTTTGTTATTCTTTGTGGTCAGTAGATTTGTTTAACAGGGATGGGAGGCACTTGAAGGTATTTTGTAATTCTTTATGGTCTGTAGATCTGTTTAGTAGGGATGAGAGGCACTTGATGATTATGGTATTTTGTTATTGTTTGTGGTCAGTAGATCTGTTTAACAGGGATGAGAGGCACAGCATGTTGACAGAGAAAATCACCTGCTGGCTGTTACTTCCAGCAGTGAGGTGATAGAGAGCATTATGAGGGGGATTAAGGGATTGGCCTGTGGTTAAGAGGTACCTCTGCTGTTACTGCACCTTTACTGACACATAGGAAAGCCAAATCCCAGAGATAAAACTGGAGGAACTTCATGCCGAGCCCACGCGTTAAGTCTGTTAGTCTGAATAGAAAGAAAAGGAATGTTTAATGACTTCACAGATATGCTACACTGAAAAGAAAGGATTTCCTGTATTTATTTTCCATGCTTATATCCAGTTTAGGTTCAAGGATGCTGTCCTGGGCACACAACTCAGATTCATGTGAGGTCTGTCCAGAACAGAAATTAATGTTTGAAGAGATGAAATCCACTGCCACCACACTAATGCAGCTTCTCTTACTGATAAGCAATTAGGGATCTTTTATATGCACTATCCTGCAGATGGAACAGCACATACCATGGCCTTTGATAAACCAGTTCAGTACCACTGGTTGGTGCAAATGTCAATACAGTGATGATGTCGTCTCACTGAAAAGAAAGGATTGGTTATTTAATGATAACCTGGCACATTTTTAATTGTGACTAATTAATTAGGTGTCAAGTTATGGTATATGCAAAACATGGTTCACAGAAGCCAGCTGTTACCACCACATAGGCTACTCTTTCCACTTAGAAACAAAGGATATTTTATGTCCACCATCGGATGGATGGTATGTCATATATGGCCTTTGTCACACAAGTCATGGACCAGTGACCAGTAGCTGGAATGAGAAAAAAAGCAATAAATGTCTAGGCGGAAATATTTTTAATGATCTATATTTGTAATGGTATCAGTTTTACAGTTACATATATTTAAATTGGAAGTATAATAACTGGTTGTCTGTCGGACATGTACACTAGCCCAAGATGTTTGATGGACAAAACTGGCTGGGATGGTGTACGTCAAAGCATGTTCAGGTATCTCTGTTTGAGATTGGCGGCTAGATCATTTCTTAGAGCTTTCAGTCAAGGTACATTTTTTTTTGAGGGGTGGGGGTTGTTTTGTTTAAGATACGACTAGAGCACATTGACCTGTTAATCATTGGCTTGAGAATCCGACATTCTACTGCTGGACCACCGAGGCTCAATCAGCCAAGGGGCTTCAGTCATGGGGTTGTAACCCCTGGATCAACTCATTTCTTGATTGGGTTTTTCCCACCTCATGTGTCCCAACCTAGGGTTCAAAAAATCAGAGAGAAATTTAACTGAAAAGAGTACCCTAAATACAGATGTAGAAATTATCAGAGATTTGTAAAATGTCCCAAGGGGTCTGGGTGTAAAAAGAAAAATGGGAAGCACCGCAGTAGATGATGGTTAATAAATCAATGTGCTCTAGTGATGTTGTGAAGCACTGCAGTAGATGATGGTTAATAAAACAGTGTGCTCTAGTGATGTTGTGAAGCACTGCAGTAGATGATGTGCTCTAGTGATGTTGGGAAGCACTGCAGTAGATGATGGTTAATAAATCAATGTGCTCTAGTGATGTTGGGAAG
>JAULBS010157246.1:0-11796 GCA_032355785.1 Symmetromphalus regularis | reverse complement strand
AAAAAGTAAAAATACTTCGATTTTAACTATTAAAAAAAAATAATTAAAAAAAATAAAATCAGAAATAAGAAGCAATAATAATAAAGAAATATGTATCTTAAAAGTATTGTTTTGAATAATAAAACCACATGACACATTTGTGTATCGGTGATAAAGATAATCACAGCTTAGAACCAGCTGTGAAAAACATTAAACACATCCTTACCACGAGCTAATATTCCATCAATAACGAGATGTCATAATAAAATCTACAGGTAGCATGAAATCCCAGCTTTGAACTCAAAAGATTATAGTTTGATGACCTATACTGCCAAACAGTTCTAGACTTAACATAAAGTCATGACAGATTCAAAATGTCAACCATTTAACAACACCGTGGCATACAGATTAATCAGCAGCTACGTGTCAAGTGCAAAATATTTCGGACACATTTCACAGACGAAACCTGCTACCATCACAGTCTACTCTTGTTGAATAGCAGCAATTCTTCGATGCAGAATTTTAAACACACTTTTGACTTCCTATCAGTGGAACTTTATGACTAACATCCGTTTTCAATTATCATGATTCACTATTTACCTGTTCAAACATTCATGCAGAGTACTAATTTTTAGACCCCAAATCCCCCCAAAATTAGCTGGGGTAAACAGATAACACAGACTTCACCAAATCAATGATGGAAACTCTTAACAAGAATACTGAAATCAAATAAACTTTAATTATTGAAACAATGAAACTAATTATGTAACATAATCTCAAAATGATTGAAGGGTTTATCTTTTAGGTGAAAATATAAAATTTAAAAAATCTAAAATAACTATATTATAAAGTGAGTAGTTAGGCCTTATTATTTTTTTTATTATTGACACCACAAGAGCACATTAATTTATTAATCATCAACTGTTGGATGTCAAACATTTGGTAATTTTAATATGTTGTCAAGTGCCAGGCAGCTTCTGACAGAGTTTGAACCAGTGTCTTTAACTTGATAGTACAATGGCCAACCACCGGACCACTTAGTCTCAGATCTTTAAAAAATCTGCATCAAGAAACATACTGAAAAATAGACACTTTCATTTTGTTACCATTTACCACAATTAGAACTGAAATACTGAATAAAATATATCTATTAATTATTAAAAGGGGATTGCTCCTTTTTGTATGTAGGGTCAGGTGCCCAGAAACATCTTTTTTAAGGCATTACAAAATAATGAAGACCTATTGGGTTATTTTATTTCTTGTTCCAACCAGTGGCTTGTGACTAATTTAACAAAAGTCATAGTATGTGCCATACTTTTTGTACTGCTGACCCTTTCAGCTAGCTTATGTGGGTTTCTTCTGGGAACCAGTGTCACAGATACAAGTTTAACACATAATAACTACTGAATTATCAATCTGATGGTGTGATTGCTGTTTAACTTTAAGAAAAAACAATAAACCAGACAGTTTTTAATATACCCTATCAGAGTTATGGCTTCACATAATCTGTGAAAGTATGAATGGTGTTACACAAGAGGACACGTGACACTGGGTCATCTCTTATCTCAAGACTTACTATACTGTATGTGTCCTTCATTAACATTTTTATCTTCAGATAAACATTACACTGGTTGACTCCTGTAGACAAAACACTGAATCATACTTCCTCACTACTGATTACAACTGACAGTTGTACAAACAACCAAAAATGTGAAATTTAAAAATAACCAATAACGTGCATTTAAACAATCAACTGTTGTACCAATGACAAAATAACCACATATTTTAATATTATATTATACTGCACTAAGTGAAAAAGAAAGAGAAGCATTTACACATTTTAATTTACTTCATTTTTGGTCACTGAAACTTGTAATGTGTCTCAGACCAGTAAAACAGAAATTTCTCCATCCTTGACACTAAGCTTGATATAGTGCAACTTCAGAACAACCATTTTTTTACTCTTAAGAAAGATTAGATGTTACTGTAATTTATGTACACACCGAGAAGGGCTCAAGGGAAGGAGGAGTTATGTTATCAAGTACAATAAGCAAGAGCGGGGAGGGAAGGGTTATAGAGTACATAATAATTATGTTCACAAAATGTAGCACAATTTTATAAAATAAAGTTGAAATGAATAGTTTAAATTCTTAATAGTACACATACATTAATACATGTCTTTAATTTATGCTTTTAATTTAAATGTAAACAAGTACACTGAGAAGAGATTTATGGATCCCCGTTATCGAGACCATATATGGGTAAAAAGTATGCATAAAAGAAATGTTTAACAACACTCCAGTACATTGATTAATCAATGGCTATCAAACTCATTGTATTTTACAACTCATGGTCTTCAGATGAAACCTGCTACCACCACATACACTACTCTTTCCAATTAACAGCAAGGTATATTTTATATATGCTTTCCCACAGACTGGACAGCACATACCAAGACTTTTATTACACCAGTTGTGGATTACTGACCAAAATGAAAAATAACAATGGATTGATCAGTTAACCCCTGATGAACTCTTTACCCCTGAATTACATATTCTTTACATCCCAATTCAAAAAACAGTATGACTGTTGACATCACAATAAACAGTGACATATCTACACAAAACATGTAATCACGAAACTGTATCCCCAATAGGAAACCTGACAATAACTTTGCGGACATATATTTTACGGTTTTACAATTTGTTTAGTAATAACCTGTAACAAAAGCTCATATTATCTGACAGATACGGGCCACTGACCATCTATTGCAGCCAAATAGTTCTCATAAGAATGATCACGTAGTGTTTACAAGTTTACTTCATGTAGTGGTATCAGGTGGGCAAAGGAATACATGTTAAGGGAAAATTTAAGCATTTCTAAGCACTAGTGATGTATGGTCATCAACCCATGAAAACAAAAACTGCTGCTTAAAGATTTAACACTACAATAAAAACAAGAATGTAAAACATTTTGATGTTTCTCATGCATGTTGTTCACAGGTCATCACAATGTCAATAACCTTTTCTGATATTCATTCAAAAGATTTTCATATATAATAACGTACAGGTAATAAGCAAAAAATCAGGTGGATGTTATTTTGATTTGTTCTTTAGTACCATACCTTTAACAAAGTCATATAAAATTTCATAAAAACTTTTTAATATAACAAATTACACAAAAAGGTAACACCATTGCTGCATTTACTGAGTAGATGCAGGCCTATATACAGGGGATATGATCAGTACATATGCACCACAAAATAACAATTATTTAAAAAAATATCACATGTGATCTTTCTTTTAAAGATAAATTTTGCTTACTGGTAGTCCAAATTTCCCCAAAATGCACCTTGATAGAGAAAACTATGTAAACAAGCCTGACAAGAAATGTATTATACGAGTATTTTAATCCACTAAAATTTACAGTAAATTATACTAAGTAGGAACATATACAGAAATGTCACTGGAAAAATTAATGAAGAAAAGTTTATATTTTTTTGGAATCAAAATAGACCCAATATGGTGTTTTTAAAATAGTTTTTCCTTTGAGCACACCCATTGCCCTCTGCACCATGTACAGGCCTGCAGAGAAATGCAAAAATCAACACCACAATAAAAACAAACAGAACTGTTAGTATTTACATGTACTTTTTAACATTGTTGAAAAGACTGTCACACTTTTTAAAAACCCACAATATATTATAACAAAAAAAAATGTCTGGTAGAAAATCAATGAAAACTACTAAGTTTTCTGAGAAACAAATTTAAGAATTATTAGATAACATCACTGCTAAATTTACAGAGCATATGAACCAGAAAACAAGCATGTGAACCAGAAAACAAGAACCACGTGCAAACTGGTTTTAATTATGACAACTTTGCTCTCTTCTTATCCATTAAAATAAATGTAAGTCTGTAATATTACAAGACAAATTAAAACATATATTATTGTAGTTTTACTAAGCTGAGCATACTTCTCACCTGAGAACTGTATGTACTAGATGTACGAGGCGATGGGTTGACCCACTTGTGTAAAGCAGACGTGCTGCCAGGCACTTTTATAGCACACAGCTACATAGCCATGGCAGACCAAGCACCAATCCACTCACTAGAGATGTGTCAGCTGACACTGACAGGGTACAACTCACAAACTTATTAGTATTAATTTTTTTATTTTATTTAACAACACCACTAAAGCTCATTGATTTCTTAATCATCGGCTATCGAATTTCAAACATTTGGTTATAATGACACGTAGTCAAGTGTAAGCCAGCGTCCAACAGGTTTTGAACCACCGTCATCAGCTTGAGTATGACGTTCTACAACTGGACCACCGA
Organism: Symmetromphalus regularis; assembly: GCA_032355785.1. Lineage (NCBI taxonomy): Eukaryota > Metazoa > Mollusca > Gastropoda > Neomphalida > Neomphalidae > Symmetromphalus > Symmetromphalus regularis. The sequence goes on along the minus strand of JAULBS010157246.1, from coordinate 7,478 downwards.
GGTTCACATCTCACACCCTTATTTACATGTAGTTTAAAACCAACATTAATACATGCTTGGGGGAAGGGGGTATAGGGAGAGAGAAATTTAAATACTTAAAACTTGTATTCATTTTGTACTAGTAGTTAGAAAAAAAGTGCTCTTACTGGCAGTATAGTAGAAATTTTCCTATGTGCTCAGTTGGTAAAAGTGGTCTTTTAAACTGGGAATCATAGTTCAAAGAGACCAACAATAGGCATAAATAAAACATTTATTAAAAGGAAATACAGACTAACATATAAATCCCCTTTAAAAAACATAATAAAGTTAGCATCAAATGGCCACATTTATAAAACAGCAGTTTCAATGAGTCACGCTTTGGGGATATAGGTTACATTTCTGTGTTACAGACTATCATCCTGTAGAGGTTTTGTATACCAAGAGGCAAAGTTTGTTAAAGTTAAATATTTATAAATCTGTATAGCACATGGCAAGCATTTACAGGAAACCAGTTCCACTGGGAAATTACCATACTCCATTTCATAATATCCAGTCTCTTCTCCATAAACATACTGAGGATTTTTAGAAAGAGGGTACCAGAGCTTTTTTTTTTCAAATGTGTGTGATAATAGCCGAAATTTACACTGGAATTAGTCTGACGACTACAATAATTACATTTTAATTTTACTCATTACATTTTAGCAAAGAAATAAACAAAATATGTATTTTAGGGTACTATTATTATAACATTTACAATCATTTCCTTCAAATAAAAATACTTGATAATTATTTTTTTCTAATATTTTTAATAGGAGTAGAGGACATGTATAGTATATGTAGGCAGGCGTGCAAAGCTGATAATAGGCCCGGGCTAGATTGGAAATATAGGTGCCAGGGTTTCACGTTTAAGACGTGCGATCGCGCTCTACCGCTCCCGTAAATTTCGACCAAGGAGCATGAATAATACATCAAGTTCGGTAATTCTCGGATTTTACGAAAATATCCGAATATAATTAGAATCGATCACACAAAAAAATTTCATCTTTTTAAATTATCACAAATATTATAAATATATCGACCCAAAATATGTAATAAATCTTCAACTTGGGTAATTGTTGGAGAATGAGAGAATTTTTTTTATGTAAAGAACATCCTTTTTTCCCCATTAAATCGACTGGTGGTTGTCTCTGCGGTAAAATTAATTTGGTGTAACATGTACAGATATCAGTGTAGTCAGGTATTGACTATTTTTGTTTGCAAAATACGGATGGAAAATCCATTTAATTAATAAACTGCGCTATTTGGGGACAAGTAATTATGTTTTCAGAGAAAATAGGGAATTCCGTTTCACGGAAAATCAGTGCCTCTGATATACCAAAATATGAATATAAACACCCTCACAGAAATTATGATTTAGAACTGATACACATTGATAATTATTGACTCTCTGGCCAAATGTATCAATGATTCTGAATCAATTGAATCATTCAATTGATTTTAAGGAAAAAGCTCCCCATCACTTCTATAGGGGTGTGATTATGGAGAGTGAAAAAGCTCCCTGATCCTTACTTGGGGAGTGATTTATAGCTCTCCTCAACTTTTCAAATGTGAAACCCTGAGGCACCCATTACAGACTGCTCACTAAGTATTTTTGTAATCTGTGCTAAATACAAGGGCGAGTAGACCCCCTTAAAATCATAGGTCCATGCCAACTGGCCCACCTGACAACACTCACCCCCAATTTAAATGCTCTACTGTGAATCACAAAACCTATAAACACACATGGATAAGACCATTATTACACACAGAACAATTTCAGGACTCACATTTCAAGACAGCACGAGACCCATTTGTGCTATTTCTTATATACCAAGTGGTCCATAAATGGTTTATCAAACATTATGGTATTACTATATTACTGTATGCATGACACCTAATAGCAGATGGATAAACAATGTGCTGGTGTGTAGTTCAACAATCCTTTCTTGTTTTTCTTTTATATTAACTAATTAAGGTGTGCAGTGGCTTTTTCTTTTATATTAACTAATTAAGGTGTGCAGTGGCTTTTTCTTTTATATTAACTAATGAAGGTGTGCAGTGGCTTTTTCTTTTATATTAACTAATTAAGGTGTGCAGTGGCAGAAGAAAACATGTCCGACTGATCACCAGCCAACACCAAACCATTACTCCATTAAAACAAAACAAGAATAAATAACTTAATTCTTGAAAATGCAAAAGCCTTTCACCCCCAAAAATTCCTTCGATTTATATCTATTAACCACATTATACTATTTATAGTCATACAAAAACAAACGAAACCTCAGCAAAAACAAGATGCTCTGTGTACTTGTACTGTAAGTAAACTTTAATCAACAATACCATCATTATTTTATTAATTAGATTTCTAAAACAGACAAATGATGTACAAAACTGATAATAATGGGAAATAGGAATGCAAGCAAAAATAATTTTATTAATGATATAATGATGAAAAAAGAAAAGGAAAAAAGAGACTTGTTTGTGATTGACAAGAATCAATTCTGACTTGTGCTTCAATCTAATTATTTTTATTTTTTTAATTCACATCAATATCAATATTGGTGTTTTTTTTAAACAACATCACTAGAGCATATTGTTTCTTCAATATCAAATGCTTATAGGACAACAATTAACTGCCTTTTTTAAAGCTGTAGCAGAAAGAAAGGATTGTTTGTTTAATGACGCACCAGCATATTGTTTATTCAGTGGCTATTACATACATGTACATTTAGGTATCAAATATGAGATGTTTGTCACTTAATATGGTCTATTCTTTCTGATTAACATCAAAGGAACTTTCCTACAAACATGACACCACATACCATGTCATTTGCTAAACCAGTTGTGGACAACTGCCTGAAATAAATAAACCAAATGAGTCTGATGAAGGGGACTGATCTGGCAGACATTCTATTTCTTAATCTATATGCACATCCTGGACTTCATTATTATATAACAGTGTCCTGTGATGGTTTGGTTTGTTTAGTGACACCACTAGAGCACATTGATATATTAATCATCGGCTAGATTGGATGTCAAACATTTGGTAATTCTGACACATACATGTAGTCAAGTGTCAGCCAGCCTCCAATGGGTTTTGAACAGCTGTCTTCAGTTTGATAGTCTGATGTTCCACCACTGGATCACCAAGGTTCTTGTCCTGTGATGGATTTCCCAATCTGCTCACATGGAATTTTTAGAAAAAACTAGTCACTACACAATTTTCCGCATGTTGTACGACCAGATACAGAATCATTTTCTTTTAGCCTTAACACAAACTTCACACAATCAGCCTGCATTTTCTAGCAACACAAAGTAACCTCTTAAGACAGATTAAACTGTATTAATTAGCAAATTCGGGAGAAAATAAAAGTAAGATGTTAAGGCAGATGTATTTTCCAAACAGAGATGGCAGAGAAATATTATGTGTTATATGAATCAATCTTTAAATAAAAGTGAACAATATTCAACATATGTACAAACATTTCTGCTGAGTAGGCTATAAATAAAACTCAGTTACCAGACTAACACTAGACTTTATAAATAAACGCCTGTTTGGGCTCTCCTTTCTGTGAGAAAGTGTATATAAATGTTCTCTTTGTGCTGATCAAAAAGAATAGCCTATGTGGTGATAGTCTCTAACAACATATATGTTTGAAACCTAGTAGCCGATGAACAACTAATATGCTGAGGTTTCATTAAACAAACAATCCTTACTTTATATTTTCAATTCTTACACTCAGTACCTGTTGCTTTTCTAGTGTTTTTGTGTGTGCTCGTGTGTCGTGAAACATTTAAATTTATTCACTTATAAATAAGTATAAGTTTGAAATGCACCCTCAGAAGCTATGTAATGGAAACGTTTAGATGACAAGTCTAGCAGATCTCACATTATGTGCATCTCCATTGTTAATGTTATTTATATGTAAATGCATAAAACTGTACATGTAAAATATGTTTTCTATAAGCATGTTTACACATGTATATACAGTTAAATCTGTTAATGCAAACACCTGTAATAAGAAGCCACATGTATAAAGTAGACACCTGTATTAAGCAACCACCTGCATTAAGTATATACCTGTGTTAAGCAGCCACCTGTCTAAAACTGCCACCTTTATTTACTCTCAAAGCTGCTTATTTAGTACTACAGAACCTGTATTAAACAGCCACCTGTCTTATGAAGGCATATTTTTTACTTAAGGCAGGTTTGTCTGTAAAGTGTAATGCAATTTGTATTGCATGGATATACCTACAGATGGTTGTACAAACAAATATCTACATGATATATGGACTTTTAATCATAATAAAGTGTTTTTTGTTTTACGACATCACTAGAGGCAGAGCACATTGATTTAGTAATCATCAGCTATGTCAAACATCTGGTAATTTTCACACGTAATCTACATTTTCCTATTACCAGCAAGGGATCTTACATATGTATTTCTCAACAAACAGGACATCACATACCTCGGACTTTGATATATCCATCATGGGACATTGGTTAGAACAAATAAGAAAATTAGATGTGGGAATACAATGCGAGTAGTTTAATATGTTACAATTTAGCTTTCAAGCTAAGATTATTGTGGGGTTTTTTTCTTTCTCCTTTATTTTTTAAAAGAAAAACTGAACCTAAAATCATGTTTCTAAAACATTCTTTTTCTTTTGGGTCTGTATTAATACTATTGTACACATCCATCCCATCCAAATCTGGGTACTGTCTTGTCCCCCAGCAATTTCTCCACAACTCGTTTTTTGTTGGTTTTAGGGGAAAGTAGACGACGGAAGTTTGCAAATAGACCGGTAAATGTGCCGCCCCCCACCTTGTTTTGATAACACTGCATTATACTTATAGTTTCTATCCTTGTGTTACCTGATCCAGATTGATTAACTAAATATAGATTAATACATACGATTGTTTAATGTATTGCAAAGAATTATACGAGAGATTATCATATATGTATTGGCTCCAGTAAATAAATGATTATATTATCATTATTATTTGTTACACACCTGTTTCTTTCTTTTACAAGAAAACAATGGATATGTAATTATATCTATTTATTATCACATTAGTACATTAAATAAATAAATAAATACAATCACTAATTTCCACCAAGTAATGTTAAGGGTCTGTGCACACTAGATGCATCAAAGTGAGCAAAATAAACAACAAACTGACACTTGTACATGTATGAGTCAGTCTTTTCATTTTATTTGAGAGTAGGAGTTGGAAGGAAGAGAGTAGGAGAAGGAGATACTTTAAGGGAACTCATTTTTTGTTGTTTTAAGGGGAAAGTAGATGGCGCAAGTTTGCAAATAGACCAGTAAATGCACCGCCCACCGCCTTGTTTTGAAAACACTGATAAGTGCATACCAGCCCTTGAAATTCAGACATTGTTGTAATGGCACTTAATTGCTACACTAAATTCTTTTGCAGAGATCCTGTGATGACAAATTCAAGAAAATTATCAAACTGCATAATATGTTTATATTTTAGTGATGGAAAATTTAGTTTAATTTTATTGTAATGTTCATGGCTGGCTGCTTATTTCCGGGCATGTTTATTGCTAATATAGCATGTTTCTTATGAAGACTATGTGTCAGAATTATCAAATGTTTTATAAATTAATGTGCTCTAGTAGTTAAATTTTTTAAATTCTTTTTTAGCAGTTAAGAAAGGAAAAACATGTAACCAACTTGGATTATCTTAACAATAGCACTGGCATGTGTACATGCAGAACAATTGACTGTTTTCTGTTTAGATTTTACAGCTGGGTTTATTTGTAATTGTGTTAACAACATGTACATATAGAAGTCCCATAATGCAAAACAAATGATGTCAAAGCTTTTGTTTTTCTTTTCCACCAGGCAATAAAGCATGTTTCCTATACTGTTAGGGTTTACTTATTATTCTGTCAGGAAATAATAAAATTTAATATTACCAGGTTGTGACAGACATAACACAATAGAAAATAACAAAAACCTGGGGCGTAATGAGAAAAAATATAGTTTTTTTTGTTTTGTTTATTTAACAACCCCACTGAGCACATTTAGGGGTCAAACTTCATTGTTTGGGGAGAAAAGCGATTATTGCCTTGCATTCCTAGGAATCAAGAAGTAAAGTTTATTTCATTTAATGACGCCTCTAGAGCACATTGATTTTTATCTATCATCGGCTATTGGACGTCAATCATATGGTCATTCTAATATATGTATTTAGAGGAAATCTGCTGTGCCACATAGGCTACTCTTTTTGATAAGCAGCAAGGGGTCTTTTATATGCACCGTCCCACAGACAGGATAGCACACACCACAGCATTTAATAAACCAGTTGTGGACCAGTAGTTGGAATGGAAAAATTGCCCCAACTGTAAATTAGTCCACTGAAAAGGATCGATCCGACGACCGACCAGTTCCCAGGCAGACACACTACTGTTTGAGCTACCTCCCACTCCTAGGAATCAAGACGACACAAAGGCAATTTTAAGGACACATCAGAGGCACAATGGCAAAGTTGAGTTTCCTATGGGGCAAGTAATATTTGCCTTTATTAGAAGTGAAACTGAGAGGGCAATGCACCAAAGGGACAGTGCAGAATGGCAAATGCCTTGGTGAATTTTGACTCCTGCACACTGATTTATATATAAATGCAAAATTTTGTTCCTAGAATTACATGGTTCCATCTTGTGCATACAACATATTATGTTATAACCTTTTAATTCTAGGGTTGCAAAATATTATCATGTATTGTATTTATAAATAAAGTATCATCACATACAAAAGTATTAGACAGACTGAGTTTTGAAAAAATAATCTTATCACTACATACAGCAAATTAACTAAACAAACTGAGCCACCATTAATAAGACATGTTAAAATGAAACTTTTGATACACCAAAACATAAAAAAAGGTTCTGCAAATACAAGAAATTACAGGTATATTGTACATAAAAACTCATACCTATGACGATTTTCTGACAGCTGTTGGGTATCTGATCATATGAAATCAGTGTATTTTACCAGGGCTTCTAGAATTTTTAAAAAATCTACTAGCTATGGGATCAGTGATTTTCTAAATTCACTAGCCCGACTTAGAAATTCACTAGCTCTACCTCCTAACACTACAAAGTAAAAATAAAACTCAAACTTGACAATTGGATCGACCCGCTAATTTAGCATGATTTAAAAAAAATCGATTGCACAAAATGCGCTTGTCTGCACCCTGATTCACTGTAAGATCAGTGTCACGGTTTTCAAAAACAAAAGAACACAACAGATCTATCAGGTGGCGACCTACAAGCTTTTATTTACAAATTTGCCACATGCAATTCACTGCCGATTGTCTCAATCTGAGACTCGGACTTCGCGGATGACTATCTCTGTCGGATTAAGACTAAAAACTAACAATCTAATGTAAAATAATCAGTACCTTCAATATAATAGATAACAATGGA
>JAULBS010157235.1:0-11796 GCA_032355785.1 Symmetromphalus regularis | reverse complement strand
TATTTGTTTAAAAAGGAAAGAACATATCTAATTATCATAGTTATTTGTTTAAAAAGGAAAGAACATATCTAATTATCATAGTTATTTGTTTAAAAAGGAAAGAACATATCTAATTATCTTAGTTATTTGAAAACACAAAACTTATTTAACAATATATGTATTACACCAATTATACTCATTCTGATTTTAAAAATATATTATAAGAATTGTTTTAGTGCTATTTTTAAACTTTTAAAAATATGTTAGACTGAAAACAAAGAAGTGCTTTACACTGTTTTTAAATTTCCGTTTCCGTGGAAACCACCTCAGACCGGTTATTTTATATGGCAATTTAAATTAGCGTTTACATGGCTTCTTTAAAAGAAATGTTTCGTTTGTTAAATACCTTGTAAAAACAGTTATTTTTTTCTAGATAAGTAAATATAAAACAGGTTTTTTTCTCGTTAGATACATTTTATGAGTAATATTTCTATATTTAAATAGTGTCCCAAAAAGGTTGTTTTTTTTTTTGTTTTTTTTTAAAGTACTAATGATTTAGCGAATGACATACCAAAACATTGGCGAACTGTCATCTAATTCGTCATCTTTAATAAATTAATACGATATCTATGACAAACGGGCGGGGCTTGCTAACTTTGTTTTTATGTATCTCCACAAGTATTAGCTCACGTATTCTTTTAGCCACGCCTTTTGTCATCCTAATATGGTAACCGCAGTGTTAACCACAACCGCTGTCTTCTATTTCATTTTCACACGCTTCTCTTAAAAAATACGGACAGTGACGTATTTCTAAAAGAATTTATACATTTGCAAAAAATAAACGGAAAGAAAAATAGCGCAGTAATCTTGAACAAAACTCTGCACTATTCACTGAACTATGCAAACATTCCTCCATTCGTATCCCGTGGATATAAACGGCTTTTATTAAACGTGCTAAACGTGTGCGCAGCCTTTTTTCCCTCTCTCCAACCGTTGCATTTCATTATGCGTTTCTTTTGCTCGCTAGCACATATGATCGCAAGGTCTTTCGGTACGCGCTGCCGCGGTCAGCCAGTGTTTTCTGGGCTGTGTACTTGTTAGACCCCCGAAGTAACCCGAGCTCTGACGGAAAAAAAAATAGCAATCTCATTTCGGCGATGCACACATGTGGAGCTGAATCTCTCCGCTGAAGAAATGAAAATTGGTAATGGTGGCCCCTTCTCTGGAACGAAGAGATGAATTTTACGCGATTGCTGTGTCAAAAATGTTAATAAATCTCTCTCGATGCATCGCAATCGATCACGTTTTCCCATTTGTCTGGCCATCGCCAGCGCTGTGAAAACGAGGCTGCGCACCGAGTAACCCAGCGCGCCCCCCTGCGGTTACAAATGGTATGATTCTAGCTTGGACTTAACTGATGAACTCCTATATCGAACGCAAACGGTTGGGAAAAAGCTTGTCATCGCCCAAAACGGCCGAAAATACGAGAATGGTCGCCAACTTCCACCCCCGGCAAACTGAGAGTACGTTGAATGGGTTGTATATACCAAGTATAACAGGTAAGAATCGCATGTCAAAGCTTTGTTTTTATAGCTTGTTTACACTGGCCTTAATGTTTACTTGTGCGTTGGATTTTCTCATTCCATTCAATTGACCCAGTTGGAATTAGGCGCTTTAGAACGTGCTTCTGTTTGCAGCACACACACACTAGTCGAACAAAGTCAAATATTTGAAAGCAATTCACATTGCCAAAATTTGTCCCGTTGTTGCTTTTTTCAAACAGATGGGACAATTGGAAAAACTAACTTTAAAAAGAAGATGAAAAAGTAACTTTGAAATGATTATATAACATGGGAGTTCTTGAAAAGAAGTTCGTTTTTAAATTTAAGTATTTGTTTTTGTCTTGTGTTTAGAAGCATTAAAAGAAGTTCGTTTTTAAATTTAAGTATTTGTTTTTGTCTTGTGTTTAAAAGCATTAATAGAGTATCGGGAATGCTCATTTGTGAATTTAAGCAGAACGCATAACTCGTTTTCGTTTTTCAAACAATAAATTTATATTTTAGTTGTTTTTTAAAAGTCAAATTAAAATTATTGAACTCAAATGTTATGCAGATGTTTTTCAATCCTTGTCTTTGCAGAACAGACAACTTTTTCAGAATATTAATACCATAAAAAGTTTACAAACACACAAGATATAATTAATTTAGTATTTTAAAAGGTTGATTTTGTTAAATAAAACTGCATAATTCTAAGTGGTTTGGTCTTGATTGACATTGTCAATGTTGAAAGAACCCCTACCCTTTCGGGACCACGATCCCATATATGGGATCAGAATATTTTCTTTACAAAATCAACTTTTCACATAAAATAATCGAAAATAACTATCTGATATGTTCACGTTACACTAAAAGTAATATAAATACAATAATTTTGAGTAAAAATAAAATTTGGTCCCAAATGGGTTAAAATAACATTTCTGTTTAAAAAGAAAAAAACGTAATGCAGAAAAAGAAATAAAAACGATGTATTTAACGTGCATGTGTAAGTAATAACATACAAAATAAATAAGTTATTGTTTGCTTTCATACTTGTTTCTTCACAAGTGGCTAATATTTAGTTCATATTTCTATAATTACTGTCAACGGTTTAATAATACATTTGAAGCTGTACAAAAACTTGTTTAGTATTTTATATTTTAGTTTTTTTAACTCATATTTGAATATTTCTGTTCACTGTCTGAATATATTTATAATTTATTATTTTCTTGCACTTTTTAAAATTAACTTACGTATATATAAATACACAAAATAAAAAAAAATCGAATTATAATTAATTATATTTGAAGATTTTGTTTTAAAGTTTGTTTTAAACATACTAAGTTTTACGAACTTAAACTTCAAATGTTAGTGAATATTTCATGTTTAATATGTTTACTTGTACTTCTCTTTTGTGTTCGTGGGTTGTCTTTGCTGAATTGTTTGATTCTTTAGTTTTTCTATTTGATTTGAATTTTGTTTGAAGAAATACGCTGCTAGTTCCTTGAACTGAAATATCATTTGTACACGTGTCATTAGCTGGGGGAGAGGAGTGGGTTAACACCGTTTGCTTGGTTTTTCTGAAATCCTCATATATCCACGGTTATTATGGATTTTTCAAAGTTAGTTACGATCATCTAGTCAGTAACCCCCCCCCCCACGCCCCCCATTAAAAATCTTTAAAATTCTTCAGACCTTTCAAAGTTTTTTGCCTTCAGTCAGTAAAGTTAAAACTAATTAGAAGAGCTCCACCTTCTGGTAATTTACATAATTCTTGTTTTTAACTAGCAGTAAGAACCCCCTTGATAAAAGTATGGATACGGTCCATATACCTATTATGTTAGTCCCTCGTTTCCTGGTGTCGCCATCTCTTTGATCTATCAGACACGTTCCAGGTGTCGTTAGTCACTTTCATCAAAGTACTAAAATCACGCACGTCTGTGATACTTCCCCGTACTTAAAAACTACTCCTTTGCGTTTGTATTTCACGTTAAAACTTCTAATAATATGTAGATAAATTGTTACCTCAAATTAGTCATTCCAGCTACACACACACACACACACACACACACACACACACACACACACACACACACACACACACACACACACACACACATATATATTACGGTTCTAGGACTATATCCCCCACTCCCACCCTCCACTTACGGGAAATATAGCTGTCCTCTCGTTTGTTAACAATATTAGCACAATATGTATTATAATAGATTAACCTGATCACCCATATACATGCAAGTAGAAGGTTATTATTTTAAAATCTTATACTTTTGTCAAAGCAAGTTATCTACTTAAGCCAGTCGTACCCGCGTCAATTTTAGCCATTGTTTCTTTAATACATTCATATACTAGTAATTTACTTATTTTGTTAGATATATTTACTAGTATCTTAAATATTTTATTATTTGATTTAAAACATATTTGACTGTTTGTGTAGAAATAGGACTATTTTTTTTATTAATATAGTACTGGTAGGGAATTCACGGCATTCAAATATGACTAACATGTCCGTGTAACTATAAAGAGATGATTAATTTTATTTCATTTCATTTTCTATACCAGATAAATAAAGCTATTAAAGCAACGCCAAAGAAATTAAATTACAGTGGTAAAATATAGTTTAAAAAAGGAAATTACCTACAGTAAAGTATGAAGAATTTTGTTAGGTAAAATCAAGTATATGACTTGAAATAAACTATTATTTTTTAAAATAAATATAATCCGTTTTATAACCATTTTATTTTAAATTATTTTTTGAAACATAATTATTATTCCAAAGAAACACATCGAAGAAGCAAGTTTGCTGTTGTATTAACTATCGTTTCTTCTTGATAAAAACGGTTTATGCCAATTGAATTTAACATGCAATTAATGACACACATAACGAATTGGCTCGCTTCTTTTATTGTTTGGGCAAATATCCGTGCTCCAACTTGAACAATGTTCAAACTCAGGTCTTTTTTCCCCTTCCAACAATTTATGTCCTTGCATGGAAATAAAAGTAAAGATATTTCTCGGAAAGGCGGACACAAGCCAGTTAAAGGGATTAACTTTACGATCATTGTAACGGGCCGTTTTGGAAGTCCGTACCGAATTTCAAAGGTAAACTACGAATCTGCGTTACACCATAGACTGGCATAATTCAACACTTATGCAAGACCTATGTTTACGACAAAGGTCACATAACATATAACACAGGCCGTAATAATCATACGAGTCCCCGTTCACAAAAGTCGCAAACTTTTATTATTAGTGTGTAAAGGGCGGAAAACTTTGAGAGAAAATAGTAGCGGTGTAATTGTGATTATAATTATACAGCCAGTGATTTTTTGGCAACCCAGTTCAACGACGCGTTTTCCAATTTGCTCTAAGAATAATAAAGATAGTGTTTAAAATACGTTTGTTCGTGTTCTCCGTACCCTAATTTAAAATTGATTCCTTAATCTATTTAACATTCTTCTTTTCTTTACAACCATGTTTTTATAAAGGACATTTTTTATAAAGAAACTAGGTATTGTTCGATGGGTTAAACTAGAAAATTGTTACAAACCTTAAAGAAATACTTTCTAAATATTAACTTTATCATTTATCGTTCTGTATGGTTTATCTGTACACCTGTCTGTCTGTAAGCAAATATTTCGCTTCTTTAATAGATTTGCTTTTGCTATGGACATTTTAATAATAAAAAATTGAATGTGTATATTGTCATGATTGTTTTAGAACATGCCGTCATTATTTTGATACGTCCGTGGGTTACATAATTAAAATATAACATTCGTTATATGTTGTTCAGTTTCGCGTGTTGCATATAGGTCATTCGTACTACATACACATTTTATACATTAAAGGATTTTCGTTAAACGTTAAGGATCCATAATACAATAATTGCTTATAAAACAGAACATAATAGAACGGAACTTTACACTCAAATGAATATATACTTTTCTTAAATATACTGAATGTTCTGAACCGAGTAAACGGTTTTTTTCTGGAACTAAGAACATATTTCTGAAACATTATTACACTTCTATTAATACTTTTCTTAAATATACTGAATGTTCTGAACCGAGTAAACGGTTTTTTTCTGGGACTAAGAACATATTTCTAAAACATTATTACACTTCTATTAATACAACAAAAATACTTTTCTTAATTATACTGAATGTTCTGAACCGAGTAAACGGGTTTTTTCTGGAACTAAGTACATATTTCTAAAACATTATTACACTTCTATTAATACAACAACAATACGACAAATATCGCAAGCGTAAGCTACAAATTAACTTACATATTGGTATCACCTCAAAACAGATATATGTAAGATGACTTTCACTATGACGTGTCACTGGCACATCAAAACATTTAACAATTTTATCTTATTCATTAACTACTGATGTGTGTGGCCAGGGAATTATAGAATACAGTTTATAGTATGTGTGCTTACTGTATGACACGTTAGAGTGTCACATGTCTTGTTGGTGTCGGTGTGGTTTATTATTATTATTATTATTTTGTTTTCAATAAAGGTTGGATATTATTTTGTTCTCATAAAGGTTGAATATTAAACACGTTTTTTATATTTGTAATTCCGTTATTCGTTCTTAATTCAACCGTCTGTCTTCTCGTAAGCAAACATCTCGCTTCTTTAATAGTTTTGCTTTTGCTATGGACATTTTAATAATAAAAAAACAAATGTGTACATTGTCTAAAAGCCCTGGCATAATGCGAAACCAACAAATGAAATAATGAAATGTTTGTTTTGTGATACCCTAACCGTGCAGTTATTTTGTTAGGTCGTTTTAGTATGTATTGAGCGAACTATGGCACTGCAACAGCTTACAGAACATCGCAGCGGGACGCCTATAGAACACGTACACACAATGCGTTTATTAAATGAATAACATCGTAATCTGGAATAAAATCAAAGAAAGATAATTTAACAACTTCTGTATAAAAGCTTATCTGTTAAATGTTTTACGTGTGCAATTGTTATTTGATTACTTTTGACTTGATGTCTATTAAATTGTCAGAACCGTTAAATTAAAATCTGAAATTCGTCTATAAAAAATAAATAAATTGCTATTACAAAACGCGTGTACAAATGTTAGATTAATTTAGATAAAAGATTGAAATTGTCATATCGTATTCATCTATTTCTATTATATTGCTTTCCTGCTTTCTTCTTTCTCTTGTCCTTTCTTATTCTTCCTTTTTTGTTGTTGTTGCTTTCCCCTTGTTCCTCTCTCTCTCTCTTTCTCTCTTTTTCTCTCTCTCTCTCTCTCTCTTTCTCTCTCTTTTTTCTCTCTCTCTTTCTATCTCTCTCTCTCATTTCAATTAATACATGCCGAATTCATTATTACTAATATTAGCTAAAAGACGTTCTTCTTCCTCTGAAATCGTTCATCATATTGCATTCGCCGACTGTTTTATAAATATCATATCACTTTGATATATTTATACCATAGCACATTGTTTAAGATCTGTTCAAGCATGCCAATTGTGGTTACAAACTCTTGACGAACCAGTTAACACTTAAAGAGTAATCAAACTTTAATGTTAGCTTTCTATGCCACAGCGGTGTAGTCTTGAACATAACGCAATCTTATTCTATAACTTCTCTCACACCTGAACATAGCGCAATCTTATTCCATAACTTCTCTCACACTTGAACATAGCGCAATCTTATTCCATAACTTCTCTCACACTTGAACATAACGCAATCTTATTCCATAACGTCTCTCACACTTGAACATAGCGCAATCTTATTCCATAACTTCTCTCACACTTGAACATAGTGCAGTCTTATTCCATAACTTCTTTCACACTTGAACATAGCGCAGTTTTATTCCATAACTTCTCTCACACTTGAACATAGCGCAGTCTTATTCCATAACTTCTCTCACACCTGAACATAGCGCAGTCTTATTCCATAACTTCTCTCACACTTGAACATAATGCAATCTTATTCCGTTACTTCTCTCACACTTGAACATAGCGCAATCGCAATCTTATTCCATAACTTCTCTCACACTTGAACATAGCGCAGTCTTATTCCATAACTTCTCTCACACTTGAACATAATGCAGTCTTATTCCATAACTTCTCTCACACTTGAACATAATGCAGTCTTATTCCGTTACTTCTCTCACACTTGAACATAACGCAATCTTATTCCATAACTTCTCTCACACTTGAACATAATGCAGTCTTATTCCATAATTTCTCTCACACTTGAACATAATGCAATCTTATTCCGTTACTTCTCTCACCCTTGAACATATTAGTAAATTGTGATTTTAGTATAGAATATTATTTAAAAAAAACACTTTCCCACAAAATACCATTGTAAGCAGGGCCCGCAGATTACATTTGAAGTGGGGGGGTGGGGGTTGGGGGGGGATGTGGCACTGAAAAGTAGATGACCAAATGGCAACAACGTTCGCGCAGAAACCCCCTCATACTTGAACAAAATCTCCAGATTTCGGCGACTTTATTTTGTCACCGAACCGGAAAGTATTTTTATTCAGCAAAAAACCTTTTAGCGATTGTTTTAATTAGTTGTCCCCTACTCCGAAGTGGCTGGTACTTACTATATATACAAAGCATATATAAAACATCCCTTGCTGCTAATGGAAAACGTAACTTATGTGGTAGGAGTAAATTTCTTCCTTTATCTTCAATTGTTTACGAGACGAGGAGCGGCCCATAAAAACTCTTTGGATTTGAACTGAACTAAAAAAGCAAGCAATTAATCGATAGGTTGATCGATCAATCAATGTTTATGCACTAAACAAATACACAAAAGAATACGTGTAAAATGAAACACATTGAGGTATAGGGAAGAGAATATAATGCATGTATATCGAGAGGAAAGAAAAGGAATGTTTGTTTAAAGGTACTCTAGCACATTATTTTAAAGGTATATTATAAGAAGTCCAATAGTATAAGACATTTTAGTAATAAAAACTACACAAATACCACAAATCAAGAAACAAAAATCGATGTTTCCACTAAAATGATGTTTCTTAACGTTTTTATTTTACGTGATATTTTTTTATGAAGACTGCCTCTTTAGTTAGTTTGGATTTAAAAATTATTTTATAAAAACTAAACAAAACTACACCCAAAACTATTTTATTTGAGGAAAAATAACACCTTTTAATACAAAATCAAATATATCTTTTTAAGGCAATATGACTATGATGGAACACCCACACCCCTCCCCCTGTCCTAAAAGTTGATGGACGGAGCATGCCCTGTCCAGAAAGTTGGGGGATGTGCTCCCCCTCCAACCCCCCCCCCACACCTTCCAGGGATGACGCCATTATAGACGCCCTGTGTACTTCGGTATATTTTCGCTAAAACCATATAGTTAAATGTTACATTGATACAATAAAGAGAACTACTGGTAAAGATTATTTTTTAGGCATTTTAATTTCAATTTTTCGAAGCAAAAAGTGGGGGGATAATTATATAAGCATCCTCCCTCTTCAAATGGTAAAGATTATTATTTAGGGATTTTAATTTCAATTTTTCGAAGCAAGAAGTGAGGGGGGGATAATTATATAGAAATCCCTCTCGTCCAAAAAGCAGGGAAGGGGGCGTGTCCGCCCGATCCCCCCACCCCCAATCCTCTCAGGGATTTACGGTCATGCGTCATAGCCAGTGATGTTTGTTATAATATTATACTTGTCAGGAATATACAGACAATGCGTAGGTGATGGAACAGGTGTTTTGGGGTGGGTTTGTTTTCAAACTGTAAGGAAACAGAAAGAAAGAACATGGATGGGGGACTTTTGGCCAACTTAAAATTTCTTAGCTCCTAATGAATAGTTAGTCTTATGTCTTAATTTTTTCCTGAAGTTTTTTTCATCCATTTTAGTGAAACCAGCCGTGTTAATGTTTAGACCTACATAATTATGTAAAATAGGTCTGTCGTCCCTTCCATTTGGAAATAGGGAAGCAATCCATTGGTGTGAAATTTCAAATGAAGGGAGCAGTTTGGCAACTGTTTACTTTTTGCAGGATAAAACGATATGAAGAAAAGCTACCTAACAAGTTTCAGTTGAGTGTCGTGTGTGCGAGCAGTCTCTCACCTGTAGTGGAGAAGAATGGAAAAAAGATGGCAAAATATAGTTGGTCATTGTGTCGACCCAGTAGGCATTTCTTTGTTTCTAGTTTCGTGACCAGTAAAACCCCGGGTTTTTTTTACTTGGTCTAATAATAATAATTTAGAATGAAATAAAGAAACAAAACATCCCGATGCACTATATCTGTCTGTACCTATATTCAGCACAGCAATATGACTCGGAAGTAGTGATCGGGTTGAATTTGGTACACACTGCACACATTTCGTTTTGATGGTTTTCCTCCTATAAATAAAACTGCACCAAGTCGCCACCCTATTGTTACTACATAGACTGGTGCCTGTAAAACACATGCGCGTATGTTTACATAGTCCGCGCCACCGAGTTCGAACATGCCTGGTAAAAGTATATTTTCATTAGCGGACCCAGAGGGGATATATAGGAGTTTCGGACTCCACCCTTTTAAAGAATATTAAAAAAAAACTTTTTTAATATATATTTTCCTAGTGGAAGCACGTGAAAATTAATCATTTTTCCCCAGTCCTATTCACCCAACACATTTGGACACCAAATAGGTGTTTAGGATTTTGCATGATTTCTGTGGATAGGTTTGTGTCTATTCACGCCAGTCAAAGGAATATCTGGACATTTTACACAGATATTGAATGATCTTGATGCTAATAATAACAACACACAAACATGATTTTATTTTAATATAATCAACTCGTCACTGTTCGGGATGGAGGGTAGGGTAGATACAGTATACAGTATTAACATTCTTCCGTATACAATGTTCAAGCACGCCTCTTGTGGATACAGTCTGTAACTTAGCTAGATAATTATCTCCGACAATGGAGAGCTGTTCGTTTTGACGTCAAAGTAACACATTTCAGTTACCTATTTGTACTACGCATCGCCCGCCCTAAACCTCTCTTTCTCACACACACACACACACACACGCACGCGCGCGCGCGCGCGCTCAGCCAAGAGGCGAGACCTTTTAATATCAAAATATGTAAATGATGAAGGGTCTTTGTTATGGCAGGATTTCCCTTGATCACTATGAATTATTATGATCATATCCTGGGGTGGACCCACAGGACTGACTGCAGGGATAGGGGTGGGGTGGAACACAAACAATATTCATCTTACGAACACATGATGGTAAATTACTGAGACTGTGAAGGGAGCACATTCTGCTGGGCTTCCCCCAGGATCCGCCCATGTCATCTCAGTTGTACTTATTTTCATGCTCTTCTCCAACTACGGTTCAAGTACGCTTTACTTGCCACCAAACTCATCTTACTGTGGTATCTGTCCAGTACAGAAATTAGTGTTAGTCGGACAGACGAATCCCACTGCCGGTACACTTTTGCTGCTATTCTTACCAATAAGCAGCAATTGAGGAGTTTTATATCCAGGATTGCACAAACCACGGCGTTTGATAAATCTATTGTGGAGCACTCACCCCGACAGCTTGACCACTGCACCACCGGGGCCTACTGCTAACATTAACAAGGTGGAACATCTATATGTTAAATACTGATACCATGTGAATTATATATGTTTATTTGCACTGTGGACTGTGAGGGAAATATTGCATTTGCTCGTGGTGTAACTCAAAGGTCACCATTGTTTGTTCTTGTGCAGTGAACGAGGTCGTTTTAAGTATGCCAGTACGCGTGTACTAATTGGGAAGGCAGGCAATCTGCTGCACGTATTCCGACGTTTGTTTAAACTCATTCAGCGCTTCTAATGACTCGAACGTTATGAAATAATAGACACTTACCAGGGGTGGATTGCACGGGATTTAGCCTTACGTTCAGGATAAATAGCTAGTGGGCAGTAGCTAGACTAGTTTTAGCGTTTCATGTTAAAACCAGTGAAAACGTTTGGAGCCAGTTAGCCTACATCGAAAGTAAGGCAGGATTTTACAAACGAAGTGAGTAATCTGGCACTGGAAAAATGGGCTACTCGAGATTTTTTAAGCTACTCAAATTTAATATTTTCCAACAAAACTGAAATATACTTTTCTTTCTCCATAGGCCTCATTTAAAGTGTGGATCCACATTATTATATCTAAAAATATATTGAAATACTACAAACACACACAAACACACACACACACACACACACACACACACACACACACACACACACACACACACACACACACA
>JAULBS010157224.1:0-11797 GCA_032355785.1 Symmetromphalus regularis | reverse complement strand
TTAATATAAAGTTTTTTCAAATAAAAATCAAACTCTTACTATAAATTCCTTATTAATGTGCAGTGTAGTTTCAGGTTCAAATGAAGCATAGATGATCATCGTCTGCATTTTCAGAGAGGCTTTCATCCTCAACCAACATTTGGTTTCTTTCTCTTTTTTTTTATATGGGTAAAGCCTAGGATACTATATAGAAGTATTGGATTTTAAGGGACCTCCATGGCATTTACGAGACTTCTTATTAAGTCATTTCTTAAATAATAGTTTATTCATATAATCTTTTCCATAAGCACTTTAATGTGAGTGTGCAGTACTACACTTTTAAATTGATATGAGGTCATTATGTCATGTCATGTTAGAAAATGGTGCCTGCTGGTTAATGTTCTGGAAGCAACTGTTTAAATGCCTATTTCTTGAGATTTCTTTAGAAATTTGTAATCACAATCTCATTTTTTTTTTCAATAGGCAGATTAATTAGAATAATTATATTCGCCTTTATATCATTTTGTGTCCAGTTAGGAGATCAAAGATCCATATATTGACCTGTCACACATAGCTCCATTACTGTATTAGGATATTTAAAACAATGTACTAGTGTAAAATGAGATTAATATAATTGATGTGTGTGTTTTTCGATGAACACTTTTAGTGTTAGTATTGCCTACATCTTGAGTTGTTTAATTTAAAATATTATTTTGTAATATTAAGCTAATTGTATCTGGATGTTTTGTTGCTTTAACTCTTTCACCACGATAGGCCGGTAGACCAGCTTGCGATAGCCAAGTCCTCTCACCACTCCAGGCCAGTCTAGTGGCTTGTAACTCCTGTTCATATTTGGTGCCGAGTGACATGGCTTTATTATAATTAGGTGAAATGTCACTTGAACATAAACACTGAGTAATGGCCGCGCATATGTTTCACCGTGTTTACTAATCATTTTTCAGTTTTTATCAGTATTTTGATTTTATTTAAGAATGATAACACGCATACTTTGTTGTAGCATTTGTTTATTGGATACAAGACATACACGTATTAGTCTGTGGATTGACGATTGTCATTTATGGTTTTATCCTTTACACTTGCCACGGTACTGCACGATAATGTTGATAGTCCTAAGTATACCCCTAGAGCGACGAACCGCATACTTTTAGGAGCTGAGCATTGTGACAAGAACATAAATATGCATATTTTACCTGTTTCTTACATGTTGGCCAATATGATTTTAAAATATTATTTTAAATTTAGACAGAGCAACCTTTCCCCTTTTAGGAAATGTATAGTTTGTAATTAAAATTGCTGACAGATTACTCAGCATTAACTGTTATTTAGATTGACCCAAAATATGCTCCCTAAAATCAGTGTGCAGGGAAGTACAGTGCTAAATATACTTAGTGGTGAAAGAGTTAAATACTGTTGTCAAAAATACAATAAAGAATTTTTTTAAAAGGTCGTTATGTTGTTGGGATAGATTAGTATGTAAATACATGTATTTCCAAAATATGACTTGTAACTGTGATAGTGTACCTTTAAACTGAATTAACCTTTACCACTAAAAATTAAAGATATATTTAGTGTGAACAATAATTTAACATCTGCTAGTACTAAAACACATGAATACAACCATACTTTCTACAAAAGATTATATATTTCTAGAATTTTAATGTTTATGAGGATTGCCACTTCAGCCATTTTAAATGGGTTTTTTAAATTTCAGTGAAATAGGACCTGATCAACAATATGGTTTGAGTAATGATGATAAGCATAACAAAATAATTATTAATAGAGCATCCTATGTATTTTTTTATAGGAAAGAAAAATACTTTTGACAAAAAGTATTGTGTTAACGGTTATAAATGGTTGAATATTTTACACACAGAGTGTGACATCATCAAACTCAAAAATGGTTAATAATGAAATCTTTGGTCGAAATGGATTAATTGTTTAATGCCACTACAGCATGTTGTTAGATTCAGTGGCTATTAGGCATCAGACTTATGGTGTTTTGCAACTCGTGGTCTTTAAAGTATGCCCGCTAATGGCAAACAAGCTACACTTTCCGATTAGCAGTAGGCAAAGTGATTTTTTATATGTTCTTTCCCAAGATTTTAGTTTCAATATTGCTAAAAGTGACTCATAAAAAGGTTTAAAAAAGTATGATAATTTGTTTTTTTAACGTGTTGTTTTATTTCTGTGAAAATAAGTTAAAATGCTGGACAACCTATAATAATTAATATGCCTTAATTATTATTAAATATTTTTTATGTTTAGGGCAATGCAGTGGTGGATCAGACATCTGTAAAGCAACAAACTGCTTTGCATCTTGCATGCGAAGAAGGATATTACGATACTGTTGTGCAACTAGTAGAGAAAGGTACAAATAAATAACATATCTGTCATCAAAAGTTAAGCACCACCAAATTATATTTTAATTTAAAACAAAATAGAATGGATTTTTTTTGTTACATTTACCTTGTAAAAAATTTAAGAACTTAAAGGTGAAGTATCATTTTTGCAAATATCATATTTTGTTATTTTTACGTGTATTTGTGTTAAACTCTTTGCAAAGTAATAGATATAATAAATATAAGCACCTTATTAACTCCACAATATAATTATGGAGTGCAGCCATATGAACATTCTTCCCCAGGATCAGGGTCATATGTTATCATTTTAAGTGTACTAGGTTTTTTAATTTAATGTGATGGTATACTCTATATTTAAATGTAATCTTTAAGAGGATTGCCACCAATTCCTGTCAGATGTATAATGTCATGTAGTTTTAAGTATTTCCCTGTGAAATTATCATTATTCTGGTAGTAAATTATCTTAAAGTCATTTTTTGTGTGTATATAACCGAGGGTATGCTATTTTAAATGCAATAGATTACAAAACAAATATATTTTGGAGGACTGCTACCTTGTACAACTGAATATGATACAACCTTTTTAACTAGCTTATGGATTTATTATATTAATTTATCACTTTGAAATGTTTTATTACAGGAAGCGGTCTTAATATAATGGATAATAAAGGCAATACTCCTCTGCATCTTGCAGTACAACTAGAAGAAACTAGTAAAACGGTAACCACTTAACATTCTACCATTAAAGGTGCATTATGACAGTTACAAGTGGCATATTTTTCACATGGATCACTTGCAAATTAATCGATCCCTTCAGACATGCTGGCACAAAGAAAAATAATATGCATTTAAAACTAGCAGAGTGCACACAAACTATATGGTTCTTCCCAATAATGAACATGGCTATATTAGGTTATATAATAATATATAAAATTTGTTAGCACAAATATTATTAGGACTGCCACTTATTCTTGTCATATGCATTTTAAAGTATTTCCCTTTAAAAACAAAAGTTGACCAGTAAATTACTTTAATTCACAATAGTTTGTTATAGAAATGTAAGTGAGGGTATGCTGTTTTGAAGTGATATAGGGTGTCCAACAATTGAATAGATTTAGTAATAAAACACAGAAATACAACCACATATTTTATATTTTTCTGCAATTCAGAGGTATCACAACCTTTTAATTTTTTTATGAGGACTGCAACATTCTGAATTTCAAAAGACAAAATGCAAACACCTGGCAAAACATTGTTTGAGGAATGATACAAGGCTGAGAATTGTCCGTGGATTTTATCTCCCCAGGATCAATCTTGTGAACCGCCTAAATCCGATGAGATAATTTTGAGGGGGTGAGGTCCATTTTTTTGGCCGTTTCTCTTCTAAGCAACGAAAAAGAGCCCGATCTCAGGCAGAAATGTTTACTGGAAAATAAAAAATAGTTTTGAAACAGCTTCCATGAAAAATAAGTGAGCGGTCGGCACTCTGAATTCTGTGAACGATCACACTTTACTTCAGTTTCTTGCGGATCACTTAGGCCATATCAGACATTCTACGGAAAACTGCAAAGTACAGAGGATCTCTGGGCTCTTATTGGTTGAGAGCAGTAACATGGAAATCTAACAGGGCTGTGCCCAATAGCTTGTCTCTGCAAGCTATATATGAAAAAAACTGTTTCATAGGAAGTATAGAAATTAGGTATATTTTATGTTCATTTATGTTATTTAAATTTTCTTAGGATATTGTTTCTCTTTTCTTTTCTTTTTTTCTGTGATTTTTTCCTCTCATTAGATTATCAGTAGTAATGAAGAAGAGGCTCGATTGAAGATTGCCTGTTTTTTAATAGAGAGGGGAGCTTCCTATCTTGTAACTAATGACAGAGGTGCAACCCCACTAGCATGTGCAGAGAATGAGAGAATTTGCTGTGGTCTTATCCAGTATATTGAATTAAAGTGAGCTAATTATTATTACCATAGTACTAGTAGACACTTTTAATAAGGAAAATTATTTTAAAAGACAACATATTCAGTCCATAGTATTTTTTTAAATTACAAACGCAAAGAGGTTCCCCCACTTCCCAGAAAGAAAATAATTTCAAAAATGAGTAAGAGAGAGCAGGGATAGAATTTCCCATCGATAGTCAGTTTCCCGACTTTTGGGGATTGATTTTGACTCTTGTCGCACCCTCTCAGTAGATTTATTAGATTGAATTGATTTATTAATCATTGGCTGTTGGGTAAAGTTTGTTTTATTTAACGATGCCTCAAGAGCACATTGATTTTTATCTTATCAGCGGCTATAGGACGTCATACATACATGTATGGTCATTCTGACATGTCTTTAGAGGAAACCCGCTGCTGCCCCATAGGCTACACCTTCCGATAAGCAGCAAGGGATCTTTTATATGCACCGTCCCACAGACAGGACAGCACATACCACTGCCTTTGATACACCAGTTTGAGCTAGATCCCACTCTCTTGGCTGTTGGGTGTCATTTGGTATTTTTGACATAAAATCATAGGAAACCGTTGTATTTTTCCATCAGCAGAAGTGTACTTTTTATATTCACTTTCCCAGAGACAAGACAGCATATACCAGTCATGGGACATTTGACTGGACAAGGAAAAACTGAATAAGTCCAGCTTCATTGTTGAATTCTATGACAAAAACACCAGAGGTAAATGCTCTAATGACTGAGTTTGATCCCCCACTGCAAGCAATTTTGAACCAGTCTTCTTCTTGTCCTACCACTGGACCACACACATTCTCTCTCTCCCTCCACCATCCCTTTCTCTCTCTCTCTGTCCAATTTCTATTTTTTACTGGGTTTTTTTTACTCTCTCTGTGTGTGTCCCTGTCCAATTTTATTTTTTATTGTTCTGGGATGAAGATTAGAAGTTGCCCGCCCAATTTGGGCAAATTCAGTATTGATAATCAATTGCCTGGTTGGCCACCTCTGGTGTCCCGAAAGTGAACCACAAAACTGAACTCCAAACAGACTACGATCACATCACAGATTTTTGTCTGCTACAGATGCCATTTTTCTCGGTAAGTTTGCACAAATGCGATAGGCCTAATGCGCAAGACTACTGGTTTCCGGACTTTGGCTCACCCATTCTTGGACTAGACGTTTTGGGGGGCCAGATGGGAATTGGGGGCTGGTTCATTTTGCCAGGTTACCGGCTCAGCTGGCCAGTATCTGAGAAAGGTTAATGTACATCACTGTTGTTTTTTTACTCCATCCCTCCCTCCCTCTCTCTCTCTCTCTCCAATTTCTATTTATCAAGTGTTTTATTTTATTGTTTTACTCTGTCTCCAGAAAATCTGTGCATGTCTGTATATATATTTATAAATGTATGTGTATCTATTTCTGTGTAAATGTAAACATTTATTGAGGAATAAAAGTTTATTTTAGAAAGAAAAAATTAAACTTTTGAGACATTACAGGTTTAAAATCTTCAGACTTTGTGGTGCTTATTGTCCTAATGAGTGATGTTTTCATATGGCCAAATAATTGGCAGACTTCACAGAAATTTAAATAAACGTATTCACAAATATTCTTTTCTTTTAAGAATATTGTTGCAGGGAGAATTTTGTTTTACATTTTTTGTCAAGCACCAGCTCCTAATCCATGTAAATGATTACCAGTTATTAATTTTATATATTAGAATTTAAAGCAATCACTGACATTGGCATAGTGATTAGAAATGCAATACTGTACAAACTGTTTTTTTGGGTTGTATTGGTGTGCTTTATTACAAAAATATGGTAAAGGCTGTTGTTGCAACTTTAAATGGGTTAATCGTAACTTTTTACAGAGAAAGCTCATCAGCGACAGAACCAACATCAAGTAGTTCAAATGTGCTATCCAGTGAACATAAGCTATGTGTCAACTGTATGGAAAAGACACCAGATGTTATTATCAAGCCATGTGGACACAAGGTTCTATGCCAAGATTGCTGTGTGAAAGTTGACCAATGTCCAGAATGTAAAGAATTCATTGAACAACGAACCAAAGGTTTGTTTTAAGGGTTGTTTATAGTTATTTATTTTTTCGAATATGTACAAAAACACACACTCAGGCGGCAGGTGATCATCATTGGTTGTTTGTACTTATATTCTTGCTTATATCTAATTAAGGTTCAAGCATGCTGTTCTGGGCACACAACTAAACTTTCTAGGCTGTCTGTCCAGAACAGAGGTTAGTGTTAGTACGAGATGAAGTCCACTGCACCCACATTAATGAGGCTACTCTTATCAATGAGCAGTAAGGGATCTTTTACATGTATTGTCCCACAGACAAATCACAGCCTTTGATTAACCAATTGTGGACCACTGATCGGTGCAAGTGGCATACACCTACTCGCTGAGCCTTGCGAAGAACTCTCT
Organism: Symmetromphalus regularis; assembly: GCA_032355785.1. Taxonomy (NCBI): domain Eukaryota; kingdom Metazoa; phylum Mollusca; class Gastropoda; order Neomphalida; family Neomphalidae; genus Symmetromphalus; species Symmetromphalus regularis. The sequence goes on along the minus strand of JAULBS010157224.1, from coordinate 5,048 downwards.
GGATTGGAGCCGGTACCATGCCTCAACTTGAGATTTTTTCTTGGTATCTATTAGCCAAGAAGACCAATAGCATAACCACTGAGTGATCACGACCATTGTATGAATTTATATTATCATTAAAATGTTTGAAATCAAGGTGTGTATGTAGAATGAAAATGTCTTAATTTAAAAAAAAAAATTGAAAATGTGAAGAATTCTGAATGACTTCTTATAAACTGAAATAAAGAGAATAGGAAATGCCAGAGGTCGATTCCAAGAACATGTAACACATAACCTACTAAAATGTGAATATCTATGAAAATGTTCAAAGTTACCCAGTGTTTTTTGTTTTGTTTTTTTTACTTTGAGGAGAATTGATAAAAGATTGTCATCAGTCAAATGTTTTAAAGATGACATTAGTCTGTAACAAAATGTAAGTATGATGTGTAACAAACTTAATATGTAATGGGCCCAATGGGGATCCGTGTCTCGCCACTAATTGTCTTTTTTCCTTGTTGTTACATTGTAAATTATTAGCAGGCATGCAGTATGGTGGCAGCATTTATTATAATTATAATAATATTTTTATTGATTAAGTATGGAGTCATTCACAGTTATCAATATTTTCTTATTTGTGTAGTTGGTATGTTCAGGAGTACAGGGGTCACTATCAGTGTACAAATTTATATTAATCATTAAACAGAAAAAAAAATAAAAAATGACTGTGAAACTTGGTAGGCATTGTATTAACAGAAAAATGTTGAGAATTGCAAATGATCACTAATCAAACATTCTTGTCTTGTTTGTAGAAGAATGTAAAGTTCAGTAGGAAGTGAAGCATAAACAAAAGTGTAATGTCACGTTGTGAAGTGCATGAACAACCTCAAACGCTACAGTAAAATATGTGAAGGTGCGACACAAAAGAAGTGCATGAGAAAACTGAAGTGTAATCTTACCTGAAGTGCCAAAGCAAACTAAGAAGCAACACAAAATACGAAGTGCAGACTTACAAGAAATGTAAGAGTAAATTGAAGTGCTACAGGAGAAATGCATTGGTGATGATTAATATTATTGTATGTACCAAACAAATGTCATATAGTGTCATATTAAAGTTGTATTGTCAGTATTAATTACTATAATTCGGGAATTTTTGCATTTTTCTTATATATTTTATTGAACCAAAACATTGTTTTAAAATTTATAAAGCATCCATAGGGATAAACAAATATATATTATTATTGAAATAAATTGGCACAGTCCATGATTATAAACTTATATTTAAACTAATATTATAGAGTGTCTAGTAATGTAACACAATTTAGTAACATTCTAACACTAGATCGCCGAGGCTCACCCACACAAATAAACGGATACCATACATTTCAAAAAAAATAATATCATGACATTTCAAACTTTTTTGTTTTGAGCAAGATTTGGACTTTTTGCTTGGACATAAGATTTCGGTTAAAACTGTTTCAAATTTAATGATGTCATCGCATTAACGTTGCATATAATCATTAACACAACAGTCAAGAGTTATCTTCCTTGTTATAAAAAGACATTAAAGGATCTTTTGTACACGATTTTGTGTTAAAACCTGTTATTTCTCAGCGACCTTGTTTTGCTTCTGTTTTGCCATCTCAAATAATTTTTAAATTCAAAATGGTTAAAGTGGCAGTCATCATAAAAACAGTTATGAGTACCTTCATTGTCCACATTATACATTTTTAATAGTTGTATGATTAAGATGTTGAATTACTGGACATCGTATAATATAATTTCCATGTTTACATTGTAAATTAATGTGCATGTAATTTAACCTCTTTTAATAATGAATTACACTTACACCCACTTTCCATTAACATGATTTCGTGTGCATTTCCTCACGTGAGTTTATTGATATAGTGTATAGACATATAAATGTAGGACTGTTTCCATATAAACGAAACCGCACGCTGAAAATCAAGTCGATCGATGAGTGATTTTTCTGCACATATACTTATCTCTTCTGGATAACAGGTCCTACAAAATTGAGGACATGTCAAATTTCAGATTCTCATGATGTTTTTCAGAATTAATTTCCAACTCCTTGACAAAGTAGTAAAATATTGTTTTCATCTTTTTTGTTAAATTTCGTACTCGGTACATATGCAGGGGTGAGAATAGTCTGCGGATTTTATTTCCCCAGGATCGATCTTGTGAATCGCCTAAATCCAATGAGATAATTTTGAGTGGTGGGGGAGGTCCATTTCTTTTTGGCCGTATCTCTTCTAAGTAACGAAAAAGGGCTCAATCTTGGGCGGAAATGTTTCCCAAAAAAAAAATAGTTTTGAAACGGCTCCTGTGAAAAACAAGTGAGTGGTTGGCACTCTGTGTTCTGTGGATGATCACGCTTTACTTCAGTTTCTCGTGGATCACTTCGGCCATATCCGATGTTCTACTGAAAATTGCAAAGCAATGAGGATCTCTCTGCTCTTATTGGTTGAGAGCAGTCACGTGGAAGTCCATCATGGCTGTGCCCATAAGCTTGTCTCCGCAAAGATACCATAGCTCGTAAAATTCACTTTAGAGACAATTTGTTTCAATGTAATTCGGCTACAGGGATATGGATGATATAAAATAAATTGATAAGACTGGCAAAAACAAATTTAAGAGGAATTTGTTGAAGGAAAAGTTAGAAAACTAAATCAGTAATCATAAGGTTTCAAAACTTTATTTTACGTTTTTATGAAGACTGCAACTTGAGTCATTTTGCATTTCATAATTACGTGTATTTCAGAAGACAAAGCACATGTACTAGACAAAACATTGTTTATAGAATTACCATACATATTAACACATAATTTCACATAGTAGTCCATCCATAATGTTTTACTACTGACGACAAATACTTTAAATGCTGTGCTAATGGTTATATGCATACTTAACATATCATATGACGTCATCATCAAATACAAAATGGCTAGTATTAAAATCTAACAAAGTATAGTTACAAAATGTATACGACTTAATTATATTTACTAGTTATATTCTTGACTTTGTTTTAGTATTGACTGGACACTTTAATTTATTAAAATACCTATTTATATGTGTTTTGTTTTAGTAAAGTGAAGTGATAATGTCATCAGTCAGAGTAACTGTCAATCATAAGAATGAGTTTCTATGGCCATGACTATACTGCACAACACTGGATTTTAATTATTGCTTGTGGTGTGAAAAAATTGAATAATATGATACAAATATGTTTTGTTGTTGTTTTCATTTGGTTGTTTTCTTTTGTTGTTGGTTTGTTTTTGTTATTTGTTTTCCATCTATATCATTAGACGATAGAGAATATGGGATTCTTTTATATTGGATGGGGGTGGACAGGGAAATCCCTACCCAAACCCTCCCAGTATATTAACATGAAAACAGTATTTTTAAATTCTGTATATACGAAAATGGTAAACTTTGTTTGCACATAAAAATGACCAGCAACACTAACAATTCTTCAGTATTTCTGTTTACTACATTGAAATTATGCTACATTGTGTAAATGTAAACTGTCCATTTAGGTTGTTACACTACTAGTGTGTATGTATATACGCTTTAAAACAATAGTCCACATTTTAGATTTAAAAATTGTACTCCAGTTTTCTTGTTCGTCGATAAATGCTTTCACTTCAACCTCTTTGAATCGGTTATTTTTCACTTGTTAACAATCGGTTGCAAATGTTTGCTGTTAAAGGCATAGTCCCACGGAATTTAAGGGACTTTGTGCTCTAAATATTGATTACGAATGAAACTTACATGGATTTGTTATACCAATCTCATTTTCATATCACGCACATTTTAACTGAATAATGGTATTGAGAATTCCATGTTGAGTCAGTCGATTGTTTTCGCATTTAAAAATTTCAAGATCAGAACTCGTGGGGCAAAATAAATGGGTACAAAATATTTTTGCAGCTACAAAAATATTCCAGAAGTTTTAAAATAACGGGGGGAATACACATCACGTGACTTGAAATACATACATCACACATTCAACAAAAAAAAAAAAACAATTTTTTCGATTTATTTGTCCGTGAGCATAATTAATTATTTTTTAAATATTGATAAGCGAGATGCCGTTATGTAAGTAGTTGAATGAAGTATTTCTATGGACAAATCAAATGTTTAAAATTCTTTGTTTGGAAATTAATTAGGTCAAGGGTCATTGGGAATATGTGTTTAATAGGATTTATTTAGGGTATAGGCTAACTACACTATATGATATAATCATTAATATTTGTCGCGAAAATATTACACGTTTTTAATTGCACATCACGAGAGAAAGCAAGTGACATACGATTTAAAACACGCTAATTGTAATATAAATGGGATCAAGTTTTGTAATCTGTTTATTCGACCACGCTATAGAATTTACAGACAGAACAATTAATTTCCTTTGCAACTGGGAACATTGAAGAAAATAGCACAAAATTCAAAATGTGCCTATGCCAGCACACTCCTTTCTAATTACAGGTACATACAACTATGTAAAATTGTATAGTTCTCAAAGTTTACCACCTTATAAAAAGAACAACAACAACGAAGACACATATTCGTCAAATGAATCAAACAAATTTAATAAACTAATTATATATAATTAAATAGATACCATCAATAAAACAATGTTCGAACAATAATGTGCTATGTCATCATTCATACTTATATGATATAGAGGATATTACATGAGTGTCCATGACAGATAATGTTCACGACACTAGTGCCTAAATTATCATATATCCAGAGCGAGACTGAGGGAAATGTGATAATTTAGACCCAAGTGTCGTAAACATTGTATGTCATGAACACTAAATAAATATAATATTCTGTTTATTACCATAGAACTGTTATGCTAAATGAACATTCCAGTCATTGTTTATAAACTAACGTTTCCTGAACAGCAGAGTAATGTTTGTTCATTGGTATCTTGAAAACCAAATCACAACCCGTTCTAATGTGACGTCATATTTATACACCCATAAGTAAAGAGTACACATGTATCAACAGCTGTAAATTGAAAAACATGTTTATACTAAAAA
>JAULBS010157213.1:0-11797 GCA_032355785.1 Symmetromphalus regularis | reverse complement strand
TAATGCGATTCCGGGGGGGGGGGCGCACCTGGCGCACGACCCCTCATTTTCGGGCAATGAATTTTTTTCTTGTAAAACCCTAAGCGTCATTACTTCACATGCCCTATATTTTTAGCGTCACAGCAGTTGCGCACCCCTCCTATTTACAATTGCTGGAACCGCCCTGTCATATATTACACTAATATAACCATGGCCAAGTTGCTTGGTTATGTGGGAAATTAATCTGCTTGCAACATAACTATGTTCATTAGATATTTTCCACACTAATATTATATTATTCAAAATATACTGTACAATTAAACGCAAAGTAAATAAATAAATATTAATGAATTGATATAATGTCCTACCTCAAGGGCCTGTGATTCAAATTACCCATATGTAAACAACCACACAAACCCTGCTTAAAAAGCAGTCGTAAACAGGATATTTTCACCCAAACTAAGATTGTGAAACGGTGTACAAATTAATTGAGCCTTCCAATTAAGATACTAGTGGGCCATGTTCTAAAGTCACTAAAATAAGATGACGTCATGGGAGGGAGTCGGGTTAAGATGTAAATGTATTTTTTTGCCAGACAAGTTGGAGCATAATTTTATTAAAAATCCTAACCACGAACCTGCATAAAAAGCCTCAGAATATCACAGAATTCTTCCATCTTTTTTTCATTTGTGTCACGACAGGACGGGGGTAGAGAGACAGAGAGGAAATAGAAATATGTGCTATCCTGTCTGTTGGAATAATGCACATAAAAGATCCCTTACCGTTTATCGAAAAGAGCGACCACATTGGTGTGGCTGCAGCGGGTTTCATCTCTTTTACTAAAACTAACCTCTGTCCTAGAATGACAGCACAGGAAGCTTGAGTTATGTGCCCGGCACATCGTGCTCGAACCTTAATTTAATTAGCACGCAAATAAATACAACAAACTAATTAAACAGAATAACTTTTATTTTCTCCATAAACAAAAATGTTTTATTAGGGTTTATCGGGACTGAAGTACTTTTATAATTTATTGATTTGAATGTGTTTACAATATATACTGAACAGCAAAAGAAACACAAATGTTTGTTCAGATCCAGTTTAATCAAATTAGAAGAAAAATTAAAAATAACCATAAAACTCAAACTACTGCGCATGCTTTACACTTCACTGCACATGTCTCCAGTAAGCAAAACAGCCGTCAAAATATGGTTAACTTTTATTCAATCAAACATTGCAAATTAAATTTGCGTTTTTTTTTTGCTGTTCAGTATATATAAGCCTACGATATTATAATTCGGAGAGGGCCCGGGAGCATGTTTCTCCCCACTTGAGAACCTTTTTTAAAATCAAATTAATGTCTGCCATTGAAACCAAAATTTGATATAGAGTTTGTACCAGATCCGTCAGTGCTCCCCCCCCCCCCCACCTCTCTCCCAAAGTCGTCCATACAGGCCTGTAATTGAAAATGTTAGTACACGTTCCACATACTATTTATACTTCTATTGGGTATTATGTTAGTTGTGGTTCCCTTAATGCATTTTTGTAATGCGTTCCTCAACATGTATAAATTTGATAAGACTGTGCATTCCAACTGCAAGGAAATGTTAAGAAAATGTTTTTGAATTCCTCTTTTACGCTGTAGGCGATTTGCTTGTGGGTATGACATTTCGGTTCGAGCGTTATTTCATGAGATCAAATGTCAATGTTTTTTTTCCTTTTAATCCTTTCAGAAATGGGATATTCTGATCTTTTCATAGTGTTTAAATATACTTACTTTGGTTTTTGATACCTGCCATCGGATATCCTGGTATATCTAATAACTCGTAATGTACGTGGTATATTGGAATTAAGGACGTCTAGAACGATCAGATGTATATTCTAAGTAAGAAAATGAATATAATGGGGGGGGGGGGTTAATGGCAAAAATAACCTACATTAGCCGAAAGGTTATGCAATCGTCACCCGCCGATGGCAGTCCTCATAAAGCTCGGGACAGTACCTTTAAAATCGTCTATGCAAAAAAAAAAAAATATAATAATAATAATAAATAAATTTTAAATGTTTAATTTTTTACATTTTTAAAATCAAATTTTTATTTTATTTATTTATATTTATTTATTTATATTTTTATTTATTTATTTTTATTTATTTATTTATTTATATACTTATATATATTAATTTTTTTTTATTTATTGATTCATTTTATCATGTGTGCGTTCTCGTCTTTATGAATTACGTGATGTTGAGTGCGTTACGAAACATGGTTTATGATACTGCACAGAGTACATATATTAATTAAATGTACGTACATGAATAATGTGAGCAGTTGTGCAATGGAAAGCAATACGAAGATTTATTTTTGTTTTTAAATAAAAAAAATGTGTTGCATACCATTAGATATTGGTGGAGGAACTTTGAAGAAGTTTTACTTGCACCAATAATACCTGTTTGTTATTATTTTCAATGAGTTAGACTTTTGGATCAAGCCTTAAGATGCATCCTGTTATTGATTTAACAAGAACCTATTGAAGGAAAGGAAAGAAATGTATTTTTAATGATACCCTAATTAGACAGTTTTTAGTTGTAGATGAATGCGAGTCATGTATCCAATTTAGCAGGCCAAAACTTGCAAGATGCACTTTTAAAATAAGAGTATATTCATATTATGTTGTAATGTGATATTTGTTTTTTTCTAGGCGATTGCCGATTAAAATAGCATTCAGTAGAATTGAACGTGTATTTTTTAAAGTACATGTATGTGCAAAAATAATGAGAAATAATGTTAACTATCTTTTATTTATATAAATAAATAAGTAAATAAAAAATAAAAAGAATATTCTCGACATATAACCGATGTCTTTTAGTTACAGGGGCGCTGGAAAGAAATTCATAATGGGGGTGGGGCAGGCGGCACGCGTTTCTGAACATGAGAATTTGCCGGAGAATAATTCAACGATGAAAAAGAAACATATTTATAGGAATTAGATGTTCCTCAGCTCCTCCCCCCCGCCCCCCCCCCGTCCAACCCGTTCCAATTGTCCAAAAACTGTGATAAAAAGTGTCTTGTCTGTTGGAAAGCGCATATAAAAGATCCCTTGTGGCTAATCGGAAAGAATAGTTTATGTGACGAAAGCGGGTTTCCTCTCAAGACTATGAGCCGCAAAACACCATATCTGATACCTAATAACCGCTGAATAAACAATGTTGTTGGGTGTCATTAAACAACCAATTATTTCCTTTATTGTTCTTTAAGTTGTATGGACAGTAGATTCAATAGAACTATTAATTCAACCAGTGACGTAGGACGTATTTTCAAAGTGGAGGGGGGCGGGGGGATTTTTTATGGGTGTATAAAATGTGTTGTGTGAAACCGCAAGCCACACAAGGAAAATTTTAAAATATTATCTCCCTTTAAAACAATTCTGAAATGTTTTCAGTTTATTACCTGAGAAATTTTAAACCATATTAAAAACTGGCGAAAAAAGGAGGGGGAGCTGAGTCGCCTTAGCACCCACATGCTCCTACGGGCCGGGCAACTACACGCTAACATGTGAAGGAATTTACAATAAAGTTATATTTTTATAAATTTTATATGAGGACAATACATACCAGGCGCAGAGGCAGGATTTCTAAAAGGGGGGACCAAATGTGGTTTTCTGAAAGGGGGGACCAAATGTGGTTTTCTGAAAGGGTGACCAAATGTGGTTTTCTGAAAGGGGGGATCCAAATGCGATGAGTAAATAGGACTGAAGAAAAAAATGATAATTTTTACTTCCTTCCAATCGGAAAATAGTTATAAAAAATTTAAAATACGAGAAAAAGAGGGGCCGGACCCCCTAGATCCGCTACTGCATAACGCCATATTTAAAACACAATGACCATCACAATCATGGTATTTTCACTAAAGATGTGTATTCATGGTTTATGGTAGTAGGATGAAATGCGTACAGTTGCGTGTAAAAAGCGGCCAGGTTAAATTACAAAATGTTAAATGATATTGTGCTTGACGAAGATGAAATGGTATACTCGCATGCTATCCAAGATGATAGTCAAATTTCAGAATATGAAAGTTTTTGGCATTTCATTTCCCGTCATGTTGTCCACTCTTTTAAATGTGGACCAAATATTTAAGTGTCTGTAAAATTATATAAAATCATATTGCTTTTTGAGTAAGCCGACGTATAGATATTAATATTGTTTTTACCATTATTTATAAACAGAAAGTAATCTTTATATGTTTTGGTTATATATGCGCAATTGGATTATTTGTATTTGGTTATATCACCTGTTACAGCGAAATCCCATGGAAAATGATTTAATAAGAAATTTATTTTTCATTCATAATATGCTGATATTTAAAAAAAAATCTTTATGTTCATAAAAAAAAAAACCCTACAAAAAATCCCCAAACAAACTACAATCATATTTAATACATAGTCTTATTGTATATCATCATTATATATTTTAAAACTAGGCACCCACGTGTACGTATTGCTCGCGCAATGCGTTTTGGTTGTTTCCATATATGCGTGTGTGTGTGTGTGTGTGTGTGTGTGTGTGTGTGTGTGTGTGTGTGTGTGTGTGTGTGTATGTGTGTATATATATATATATAATTTTAAATTATTTTTAACATACGCACACACATTAGAGACTTGAAAGTTAGTTATCACCTTTTGAGAAATCTGTTGACAGAATTATCTAATTCCCACAGTCCAGGACTTCTGGTTGTGGTTTTCGTTTCTTTACACTGCACTGACCTATAAGTACTGTCCGTTTATAGAACGTGTCAGAGTGAAAGAGATGCTGAGTGTGACTATAACACCGTCACAATTCACATGTTTATTATTAACCCAGAAAGGCTCAGAAATCAAGAAAACTCAGGAATCAGGTCAAATGGTGACAATGATTCTGAAACACTGGGTGATTTCATTGCAAAAAATATACGAACTTATGTCCAGTGATATGATTTTGTCTACAGTCATAATTATTAATTGATGAACCGAATTTTTCCTTCCTTTTTTATTAATTCATTATTTATTAATTTGTTCATTCTTTCTTTCGTTAATTTAATCATTCTTTTTTTTTTTTAATTATTTATTATTTATTTTGCCCAGGAATTAATGAACGAACGAAGGAAAGAACGAACGAACGAACGAATGGTTTAACGACACCTCAGCAGAAATATAAAATCTACTATTTTATTAAATGAAGCTACTAACAAATAGGCTACCAAGATTATAAGAAACACATAAGATTTATAATTATGAATATTCTCAATAAGAAATTATAAGTAACGTGAAATTTCAAATGTCAAAAACATTTGCAATGGTGAAATATGTTTTACAATATCCAGAAACAGGGTGAGAGGCAGATTTATATATTTGTTTATAAACTTAAAATAACACTAAATCTAAAACAATAATTCATCTATATATAATACAAATAATTTGTAATACAAAATATTACTATTGCACTGTTTAAACAAACTTTTTCAAACTTATGATAGTCAAAAAATCATTACATTTTTCAAGATCTTTTGTACACATTTTTATATCCACACGTTCTGTGTAGACAGAATTTTGCTCTTTAAAATATCAATGTTCTAAAATTTAAAAGTTTATCCAAAGTGGCATTTTTTTTCTTCCACTACGGCCTACTTTTCAATTTAAACATGGGCACTATTACGCTCGTGCAAACAACGAAACTGGGGACAACCCGCCAGCATTCTCAACCCATTCATAAACGACAGTCACGTGTAACGTTACACCGTTTCATTGAGACGAAAAACCGTACGCTCGCTGGTTGACCGAAACGCTGTACGTTCAGCGCGCCAGCGACGAGTTTGGGAGAATTTCTACACATTTCGAGGTCAGGGGCTGAACGTAGTAGTTTTCCTTCCAAGAATGATTGACGTGTCGGTCTGCGGTTCTTTGTTTCTTGGCGCTTTGCAGGAATGTTCATTTATTTCATCTCTCCTCCCACTTCAAGCTAGTTTCCTTATATGGCTAAATGCCGGCCAGTTTGGCGGGAATGTCGCCAAAACAAATTGATTATTTAATGCTAGATCAGGGCGGCATTGTAAAATGCTGTACCACACAGTAAGACTTTAAATCAATACATTTGGAATGGTGTGGGTTTTTTTTTTTTTTTTAATGAAGTAAGAAAAAAATTGATAGAGCATAATGACATTGTGAAACTCCAGTTTCTGTAACCATTTATTTTGAAACTCTGACCGAAATGCAAAATACATGTTTGTTTTTGGAAAATATAAATAAAAAGTTCAAAGTTTAGCAAGGACAGAACAGAAAGTTTACAGTTCTGAAATGCTTTACTCTCTCTCTCTCTCTCTCTCTCGATATATTGTCAGGAAAGAATAGAGTAAGAAGTAATATTTATTATGTTTGTTGATGGGTTTGATGGTATACGGTAAAAATGTCACAGGAAAATAGTCACAATTTAAATTGTTTGCTAGTGTTCTTGATTTTAATATAAATATATTTAAGTGCAGTATTTCTGTGTTTTAAAACAATATATATTTCTCTTTGATTGAAGGAGAAGAATCTGGTGACTTTTTGTTGGTTTGTTTTGTTTAATGACACCACCAAAGCACATTGATTTATTAATCATCGGCTATTGGATGTCAAACATTTGGTAATTTGACAAAGTTTAAGAATGAGCCTCCGACTGGTTTTGAACCAGTGTCTTTAGCTTGAGAGTCCGATATCCTACCTTTGGACCACTGAAGCTCAGTCTGGTGATTACACAGTGAGATGTATGTTTGGATATATTAGTTCTTTTTCCTTCAATGCCTAACATGCCATCGAATGGCAGTATGAGTGTAAATGAAGGTGTTTTATATAAATAAGCACCTCAGAATTGCTTGTAGTATCCACTCTAGCTCATATCAGGCGCGGTTCCATGGGGGGGGCGCACTCGGCGCACGACCCATCTAATTTTCGGGCAATGAACATTTTCTTGTAAAACCCTTCGGCGGTCGCAAGGTCGGGCTTCGCCCTCCAAAGTTGCGGCCCCCCTATTCACGATTGCTGGAAACGCTCCTGCATATAGCATATATTTAGTTTTCCTAATGTTCTGGTAGTTCAGGTTGCATTTGACACGAAATTCGTTAATGTCACTTTGGCAATGTATTTAATGTGATATAACTGTAAACTGATTTATATGTCAAGACAGATAATGTACATATTAGCACAGCTGTATTGCAATATATAAGCATTGGAACATCTATGTAGATGCAATGCATATAATATATCAGTAAAGTAACGTTTGTTTTATTTAACGACGCCTCTACAGCAAACTGATTTTTATCTTATCATCGGCTATTGGATGTCAAACATAACATTATGGAAGTTCTGACATATTTATTTAAAGATGCTGCCGCCACATAGGCTACTCTTTCCAATAAGCAGCACTGGATTTTTCATAAGCACATTCCCACAAACAGGACACCACATACCACGGTCTTTGATGAACCAGTTGTGGATCACTGGTTGGAAAGGAAAATAGACCAAACTGCAAATGGGTCCACTGATAATATATTCGAGTGCAATTTATAAACATTTGAGCATCAGTGAAAGTGCACTTCGTACAATATTACATCTCAATTCAAGCATTACTATGTCACAGCAGGTATATTGCATCAGTTTTGAGTTTTTATTATCCGCTTTTGATACGAGATTCTTATCATAAATTACATCACCTCGTGCTTGTAAATACATCATTATATCATCTTCAGTAGCGAAAAAAATACACCTTGAAAAACAAAAACAATTTCAGGTGTTGAAACTGTGATTATCATGACTGCGTCACCCTCGTGCGATTCCCTTTGTACGGAGAACACTGAACAACGATAATACATTGATATTGATGAGGTATTTAATTCATACAGTATTCTCGAGTGTATTACTGGTAATTGTGTTTGACACATGCAACCTTATGTACTATTAATTTTGTTATTCTTCAGTTAATAAACGTTTTGCTTTAATAGTACATGGTAACAGTAGTAACCCTGCACACTCCATAATTATATTTACGTGAAACATAATGAAAACGCGGTAATAAGTACCGGGTAGTTGGTTTTGTATTGTATTGTATTGTATTGTATTGTATTGAGTTATGTAGTATTGGTTTTTATTGCAATGTGTTTATACCTGTAGCTATGTTGGTATTGGTGAACAAATCAACTTGATACTTTTGAAAAGTTATTCACCCTTTCCCTTATATTTGTTTTAAAGGTAACTTTAATATATTTTGAAAAGAAACTAAACAAAACTATTTTCCAGTCATTTACAACCCCCGTAATTAAGAACATGTCCATGGCAAAATAAATGCTGTGGAGAAATAGTGTCCACGGCAATTTTAGCTTTCACACGTTTCCAACTCTGAAAAAAATACCTTGAAAACATTATAAAATTTAGTCCGCGGTAAAGAGTCCCGCGGTTAATGAAAAACTCCGTGGCAATCTCCACGGCATTGCCGATTGCCGAGGTCAATTTCAGGGGTTGTATTTAAAATGTAGTAATGGTCAGTTTACAGTTTCATCTTTTTCAAGTCATAGCATATCTATGATCACAAGATATTACAGTTTCGGTGTGAATCTTAAGATATATTTAAAAGTAAAACATTGGAGGTCCGTCGTTCTAAAGAGTACATGATGCTCTTGAAAAGCTGGTAGATTTTCTTCACTATTATATATATACGTCCATGTATATGGAACTATATATATATATATATATATATATCCAGTTATATATATATATATATATATATTAAATTTAAGATCTGCATGCAAGAACCCGGTAACCGACATTTTTGATATTTTGACGTTTTTGATAGTTATACCCGATAAACTACACTGGATCAGAGCCGGCGCAGCTAGGGGCCAAAGGGGCATTTGCCCCCACCCCCAATAATCTGCGGCGCCCTTTTTGTGATAATATTTACATATTTTGTATGTTGTAGGCGCCCTTCAAATTGCCCCCACCCCAATATTTAAACAGCTGCGCCGGTACTGTGGATTTATTAAAGCAAACACTACCTTCATAATGACACTCAAATTAAAGCAAAGTAAAGTAAAGTTTTGTTTAATTTAACGACGCCTCTAGAGCACATTGATTTGTATCTTATCACCGGCTATTGGACGTCATACATATGGTCATTCTGACATATGTTTTTTGAGGAAACCCGCTGCCGCCTTCCGATAAGCAGCAAGGGATCTTTTATATTCACCGTTTCACAGACAGGACAGCACATACCACGGCCTTTGATAAACCAGTTGTGGACCACTGGTTTCATATTAAAGCAATACAAAAGTGCATACAAATAATTGTTCGATAATGTCAGTTTGGTTGAGAGCAAGAATCCGGTAACCCATATCGTTATTACTATAAGATACCTATATCGTTATATGTTCAATAGTTGTCATAACCTGATTACCCATCACAAAAAAAAAAAAATTCTCAAAATTGCCGCGACGTTGCTTACAGGTTTCCAGAACGCAAGCTATTTTTTTAAAAAATTTTATCTCTGTGTTTGACAGTTGCAAGATATATGTATCCCAAGACTTCTCTTGATTATCGATAACATATTACATTCAAGAACATGCAGAGTGATTTAGCATGCTTATCACATAACTGTTCAAGCACGCTGTTCAAGATATTCAAGTTTAGAGACTTGGCAGTACTTGTACTGCATGACACACGTCCTGAATCGATTAACATGTGCAATAGCCTGTCAGCCGTTAATAAAGATACATACAATAACATGCGTTTTGAGTACACTTTGACTAGATTATTGTTAAACTTCACAGAGGTTGGTTCAACTTGTGTTCGTGCTTATATCAATTAAAGTTCAAGCACACTGTCCTAAGGACGCAATGCAGCTTCTTATTTTATCTGTGATTATATATATAAGAGGTTATTGTTAGTTTGAGAGATGATACCTCCTTTACTCTAGTGTCACCAAGTCCAGTTTTATATATATATATGCACATAGTTTTATATGCATGGACGTAAATCGCAGACGAACACGTCCCTCTGCCCCCCCCCCCCCATTTTGGATAGGGAGATGCCTATATAATTATTTCCACTACCCCCACACACACATTTTGCTTCGAAAAATTGAAATTAAAATGCCAAAATAATAATCTATTTCTCTTTATGATATTAGTGTAATACTTAGCAAATATACCGAAGTACATTAGAAGTCTATAATGGCGTCAATCCTGGAGGGATGAAGACACACACACACACATATAATATACACATACACATGCGCGCGACCCACACACACACACATTATTTTTGGACAAGGGGGTGTTCCGTCCCCACCCCCACTCCCAGGGATCGATTTTCGCCTTTTCTATATACCTTGTGTGGGATTCGAACCAAATACTTACGTTATTTTACCCCGTTGACCTTACGATCAAATGTCATAAAACGAAGTCTGGTGAACTAAGTCATGTCATAAAATATGGTGCATATACAATGTTGGTGAATAAAACGGAGTTATTAAAATATAGATATATATTCCTCGGTTCAGATTCGAACCCGGTGCTCGCCAGCTATCAATCAACCGTTTGACCTTATACGCCGTCGTGACCAAGGCCGGCGTTTCATGACTAACGGTAGCACGAGTGAACAGCACGTGGACTTATGCGGTGACTAAGTTTTGCATGAGTGCTACGTGTAAATTACAGTCCACGCATACAGAGAGACACGTGGCGTGGGGTGTACCAGTGGATAATCACACGCTAACACCGCCATGTTCATTATAGGTGACATTGTTTGTATAGTGGTTATTTTGTGCGATAAATATATTCACAGAGAATCATATTAAACAGCATAGGGAAAATTAGTTTGCAATAAAATACTGTTTTATATGAGCGTGATTATATATGGGTGGTATTGTGGATAAATGTTTTGCTTAATAAAACGTAACATATGGGGTACTATAAAGACTACAAACCATTTGTACAACACAGTGCAGTATGGTGGTTTAGTGGATAGGGGTTTTACACAACATAATGTAACATAGTGGTTTAGTGCATACGGTTGTTAAATACAATATAGAGTAAAAGTAAAGTTTGTTTTATTTAACGACGCCTCAAGAGCAGATTGATTTTTATCTTATCATCGTTTTTTTTTAGAGGAAACCCGCTGCCGCCACCTACTCACATAACTGCATGCATTTATTTTATACCGGATTCTCGCTCTCAACATGGTGGTCTAGTGGATAAGGGTTTTATACATAATGTAGCCGCATAGGCTACTCTTTCCGATAAGCAGCGTCCCACAGACAGAACAGCACATACTATAGCCTTTGATGAACCAGTTGTGGATCACTGGTTGGAAACGAAAATATCACAAAATTTCTATATAATGTAACATGGTGGTTTAGTGCATAAGGGTTTTATACAATATAATGTAACATGGTGGTCTAGTGGATAAGGGTTTTATACAATATAATGTAACATTGTGGTTTAGTGCATAAGGGTTTTATACAATATAATGTAACATGGTGGTCTAGTGGATAAGGGTGTTATACAATATAAAGTATCATGGTGGTCTAGTGCATAATGGTTTTATACAATATAATGTAACATGGTGGTCTAGTGGATAAGGGTTTTATACAATATAATGTAACATGGTGGTCTAGTGGATAAGGGTTTTATACAATATAATGTAACATGGTGGTTTAGTGCATAAGGGTTTTATACAATGTAATGTAACATGGTGGTCTAGTGGATAAGGGTTTTATACAATATAATGTAACATGGTGGTCTAGTGGATAAGGGTTT
>JAULBS010157202.1:0-11798 GCA_032355785.1 Symmetromphalus regularis | reverse complement strand
TATGATAAAAGTATTTTTCATATAAATGTTAAACATACGTTAATGACATACACAATAACATGGAAAGGGCTTCTGTAAATATTTATGTTTAACTGTTGCTATGGACACCATCTTGGTTGCTAAGGAAGGTTTTAATTTGATTTTTAAAATATCCATTATACATTTCTGAATCAAATACACCTAAAATCATACAGAGGCCACTTTTCTAATTACTTTAGACAACTGTTTTGTCATTAAGAACATTTGCTAAGAACACCTTGTTGATTACTAGGGAAAGAAACACCATAAATATTCATATATGTTAAACGTATTTTTAAGAAACGTATGTTAAACATTTTTTAAAAGATGTTTAACATAACGTATGTTCAACATATGTTTAACATATGTCGCCAATTCACATGCAAAACATATGTGGCTATTTTTGCTGTGTCCAATATGGCAACCAAAGGGAGGTAATTTATTCTTCATGCATAGCCAACACAGAAATGGAAAGAAGACCGTCTTCCAAGAAGATGGATTCAAAAATGTTTATCGTAAATGTCATTTTAGAAATTAAAAAAAAAAAAATCTCTCTCTCTGTGTGTGTGTGTCTGTGTGTTATTGTTTAAAATGTCGGTAGCTCAAACGGTAGCGTGTCTGCCTGTGAACCGGTCGGTCGTCGGATCGGTCCTTCTCAGTGGACCCTTTGCCGTTTAGGCTATTTTCCGTTCCAACCAGTGGTCCACAACTGGTTCATCAAATGCCGTGCTATGTGGTGTCCTATCTGTGGGACGGTGCAATTAAAAGATTCCTTGCTGCTTATCGGAAAGAGTAGCCTATGTGGCGGCAGTGGGTTTCCTCTAAATACATTTGTCAGAATGACCATATGTATGACATCCAATAGCCGACAATCGATAAAAATCAAGGTGCCATAGAGGCATTGTTAAACAAAACAAACTTTACTTTGTGGTTTAAAATGTCGATGCGTGCCAATGATAAGTTTAAGTGTATGACGAGTTTAAAACAAATCAAAACTCTCATATTTTTATATTTCTTTTCCCAACATAATTTTAAATGCCCCATGCGAATCGCACCCGTTCATTCGCACTCGTTCTAAACATGGGACTTCCTCATTTAATGATAAAAACATTTCTTCAAACAAACTGACAGGTGTGAACGTTGCTGCCGTCAGGTTAGAGGTTCTATCGCATGACTGCTACAACAGCCTTGAGCGACCAGGTAACAACATACACAGGTAATATTTCACATCATATTTACACAGAAGCAGGCTTTTAAATACAGGGTTCGCAGTAAAGTTGAAGACACCCGCTTTTAAACACTCCATGAATACAAGCGTCCGGAGTTATGTTACGTTTACGTTCTTCTCCTAATAAGGTCCGTTGAGAGAAAACCTTCATTGGAGCTACGACAAAAGCAGGCCGTGTTCAAAGTGATCCAATCATCTGCTTCAACACCCAGGGTGTATCTGACCAGATAAAACCAACACGACACTCCACAAGCCTCCCCAACCATTCTAATGGTAGCCAAATGCTTGTGGAAGCTTCGTTTGGCTTCAATATTCAAGCATTAACCGTTTGAACAATGCCGTGTTTTGTAGTACTAGTCGTTTTCTCATCAATCTCGTCATGCGTAATGAAAACATTTTACTTTTCAAACAGCGTGCAAAACGGTGTGAAATGCGTTTTGGTGTACTTGCACGTGTGAATGGTTACAGAGTAAATGTAACCACCCGACCACACTAATTGACATTGTCCACACTCGGGAAATTGATCCGATGAAAACCGTGTTGAAATAACTAACCCATTAAATTTCAGAACTCTATTCCTTGCTATAAAGAAACAAACAGCGCACGATGGATGATGTTGAGATATGTTTTTATGTATTTTAAAGTAGCCATGGCTTCTTTTAAAGATCATCTTCGTATGGACTGAATGACAGTGAGGGGCGGAGTCTGTCTTTAGAGATAAGTAATAATGAGTAACAGCCGGTTTTAAACGTAACGTCATTAGACAAACATAAGTTGTTTCCCCTGGGGACAGGTGCACACAGCTGTACATAAACGACAACAAACAACCATTATGCGACCATATCTGTAATTATGATATTAATTAACAGTCACATAGCCTAGAGCGTGTGTGTGTGTGTATTCTACTAATGTTTACTGTATTGATTCTCTCTAGATATTATTATGTAAATGTGTCATTTCAAAGTTATTAAATAAGGTTTGGAATTGTTTGATTCACCAAGCGAAAGCGAGTGTAGTAATATAATTGTTAAATAAGGTTTATAAATTTTGTATTGACACAAAAGTGAATTTGTAAGAAATAAATTAGTTATCAAATATCATCTAATATGTTACAGACAATATGTCAAATCAGTCATTTGGCAAAATGACTAAAATATTCAGGCATTTTGCAAAATGTCCGTGACCATTAGGCATTTTATAAAATGACTAAAATATTTCCATTCATTTGACCAGATGACTAGAAATTAATGTTAGCTATTTGACAGTTTGACTAAAACACAATCAGGCAATTAGTAAAATGTAAACAAATAATCATTATCAACCTGTCTGTTGATCTAGCTGAATAGAATACATGTCACTATAATAAAAATTAAAATGTCAGTATAATAAATAAAACAATCGGAAATATAAATTTAGTAAATGTAGAATGAAAAATAAATTTATGATAAAAACATTAATTGTTTAAATAAGTATGACCAATACGGGAACGACACAAGATAATTGCATCCCTTCTTGACCTCCACAAGGGGACTGCCAATCTCCCAAGATTAGCTTAATGGAATGAAGCTTGTTCACTACCGTATTGTTACAGTCACCCTGCCAGTTAGATAAAATGTATTAAATTTTGTTAATAGAATATAGCTAGGTTTGCGTTTTCACTGCATCTAATGCCAATACGGTTGGTTGCCGAAAAGGATTTCTTAAAATTGGTTTCGATAATATTTACCTCTCAGTAAGGTAAATATCCTCGTAACCAATTAAATTTATGTCAAGAAAAGCATCTTTCACTGAAAGATATTGACTCTTCTAAGAACTTTCCTTTGTTAGTTATACAAGAAGTACAATATTCAGAAAAAGTTCTATTAGTATTACCCCAAGATGAATATTTTATAAGCATCGAAAAATTGAAGGATGTTTTCAAAGACACCAGAAGTAAATCGAGATTAAGAAGCAAAGTTGTGGATACTAAGGGAGATAATTTTGCTGTCTCAATTCCAGCATTAGAAATAGCCTTGCTATTATAATTGATATTAGTGATAAGGATAGTACACAACCGGATGCCCGTCTGGGTCACTCGTAGGACAACTTTTAGCTGAAATTGATCTAACAAATTAACTTTTTACGGCGTATGTCTTAACAGTTGTTTGAATTAAGCATATTTCAAAATAGTAAATACAAACAAAAATGGATACAAATGTAGGAAAAAAAATCAATATTATCTGAAATAAAATGGGCCATTCTAACCTAAATTGCTGTGACAAATAAATATTTGAAATTTAATTTATGCCAGTAATCCTTTCAAGTACAACGTTCAAAGTGAGGTTTAAGTCAGTTGGTGAAATGCCTGGTGTTGTAATTTAGTCATCTGGTCAAATGTCTGGAAATTTTAGTCATTTTGTAAAATGGCTAAGGATCACGGACAATTTACAAAATGCTTAAACAATGACATATTGACACATTGCCTCTAACATACGTAACAAACGTTAGAATCGAAACAAGACTTGAAAATTCACGGATTTCACAGTGCAAGTTGTATGCAATGCGTATTTGAACATTTAGTTGATATAATCACGTTGGGTAAATTTAATACGTAAGATAGAGTTTTGTGGATTAACATATGATATAGAGTTAACACTGAAATTTTTACAGATTTGCTACATAGTTTACCAATATTAAGAACGTTTATCAAATCGAAATAACAATGGCCGCTGAGACCGACAGTAGGCCCCAGAGGTGTCCACGAGTTGGCCCGTGCCCCTGCAGCCCCTCTTAGCAGTATAGCTCCTCAAATGGCTCTGATCTGCCCTCATAAAAACAGTTATCATAACTTACGATCGTCAAAAGGTATATTAAAACAATTCTGAAAATTATATAGATTACAAAAGGGTACCAAACAACGTAATTATTTGAATGAAGAAAACTAAAATATTTTCAAATTCACAAACAGGCCCTGGTGTCGGATTCACGATTTGTAAGTACTGGGATCAAATCTCAGTCACGACTTGGGTTTCTTAATCTCAATAACGGCTCCAACCTATTTAATATATTTATATCTAGACTGAGTGATTGGCAAGACTCATTGGTTAGGTGTACCCAGGGCCGCCGAGAAACGAGTGCTGCATAGGGCCGCCGAGAAACGAGTGCTGCATACGGGCCCCTTTTGCACGAGACTAATATATATCTACTTTATATTAATTTCTTACAGTCCTTTGGGCGTTCACAGGCCCCTGGGCTCTTGACCCTGCTGAGCCCCCTCTCACGACCCCATCGGTTGGTCTGAAACTAACCATTATCATATTGAGAACAGTGTCTTTAAATAATGCAGTTAGAAGAACAGTCTGATAATCGCCCCCGTGATGCAGTGGTTGATCTATCGGAATTGGCTGGTAGGTACTGAGATCAAATCTCAAGCGAGGTATGAGGTTTTTAATCTCGGTATCGGCTCTAACCCACTGTGAGTGTTCTGCAAGGCTCACGAGGTAGGTGTACACCACTTACACCAACAAATGGCCCACAACCGATTTATCAAAGGACGTAGTTTGTGCTGTTCTGTCTGCAAGATCCCTTGCTGCTTGTCGTTAAGAACAGCCACACTCATACAGAGACGCCAGGTTTATCACGTCTATTAACACTAACCTCTATCCTGGACAGACATCGAAGGAAGCCGAGTTGTGTGCCTTAGAAAGCGTGTTTCAATCTTAATTGGATATAAGCATGAAAATAAGTACAACCAAGTAACAGTTTGATAAATCTATGAACTATATAAACTAAAAAAAAACAAAAACTTTTCCATGAAGCATCTGAAACAGTACATCGGGTGGCCCAGATATTTAAAAGAAGTAAAAAATCTTACTGAATTGGAAGTGAAATATCTTAAGAATTAAAATACTTGCAATTTATGCAGGTTATCAATTCTACTTAAATGATTCAAATAAAAGAAGCCTATATATTAAACATTTTCATATCAATTTTATATAACCCCTCTTCCAACTGAATAATTTAAAACCAACCAATTTTATATTTCTGAATCTCGTCATAAATCATCTGTAGGCGCGGATGCAGGATTTCAGAAAGGGTGGAGTCTAAATGTGATGGGTGAATAGTACTAGGGAAAAAATGGTTAATTTTCACGTCTTTCTACTTGAATTTTTTTTTTTTAAATACTATAAACGGAGTTGGTAGAGGGGTCACGAGCCCCTGGACCCACGTCTGGATCCGCTACTGATCAGCTATGTAACCATCTCTACATAAATATACCCCCCCTCCCCCCAAACTTTCATTTTCACATTTTAACTACGAACCATCTTTTCTTCCTCCGCTCTTTCTCTAGCAGGGTTACATTCACAATTAACACTGCTATACCCGCGGCTTTGTCTCTGTCGCGATGTTCCACTTGGATCTGCGACAGAACAAATACTGCAGATACTTTCATTAGATATTACATGTAAGTGAAGTGGTCTGCAGACGCGAATAATCATCCATTGCTAGATCTCCAAAACACGTATTAGAGTTATCAATGTACGTCTTAAACTTGGCACCAATGCTGCCCAATCTTCCATGATGTACAACTTAGGCGATACAGTGGTGGACCTGCATTTTTGGGGCCCTGAATCTTAAACAGTTATGGGGGCCCTTCACAACCGGCAACGAGGTCTGGGAAAATACTTTTATCTTCTTCAATAAGAAGATTCACTTTTTGAAAAATACACTTACAGACAGAATCATTGTTCACTCTCCAGTCTCGGATGCAGGATTTCTGATAGTTAATTTTCACATCCTTCGACTCGGAAAATAGATATATAAAAAAAATTCTACAATGGGGAGGGGGGGTTCAGATCCCCGTTTCCGCTATTGCTCTCCTTTTATTTGATATATACTTTTATACTGTTATCTTGAATAGTTTTGGAGATAAAAACAAACGATCACAGCCATGATTTCTGTTTTCTTAGAATTACTCCCAGCATACACTATAGCAAAACACAGCAGCGAGGGGTTTAAGCAATGTTGACTAAGTCGCTTCTGATGCCCCTTCGGGATTAGGGTCCCTGAATCTTAAGCTTCAATAGTTTCGTAGTAGATCCGTTCCTGGGAGATACGATCTAGGATATTGTAAGAAACCCTTTATTAACTAAATGCCTACACACATATTTATTTATTACATGAACGTGTATACTATATAAACTTTGTTAGTTGATTAAAACTCAATTACATGTGCAAAGTTGCAGTTTTAAAACCTACATTATTTTCATTGTTTCCTTATATGTTTAACCATTCATTTTGTTGTTCTTAATTATTTTATTTTATATATTAAAAAAACCCAAACATCAACTACAAAATCACATTCCCAAACTTTCAGAATTACAATCTTTATCAACACTTTTTGTATACTAGTATTATATCTTTTCTAATTTATTATTGTTTTCTTAATAATACAATAAAATCACATAACATAATGTTAAGAATTGCTTACAATCTTTACCAACACTTTAAGAAAATCTATTCTGAAATTAATAATCAGTCCACACTATGCACCATGTTATAAAACATGCAGTTGTTGATGGACCCTTAGAGAATCTGTCGTGTATACATTTTACTGACTGTATGTACTCCAGTCGTATCCTGGGCTTCAGTACTCATAGTGTCCAATATATGGTGTCAGAATTAAAAATTAAATTATAATCAATATACAAGTATTACGTTTTCCAGAAAGTTAATATTTACGATATTTTCACGAAAATTAACATTCACGATATTTTAAAGAAATTGAATATTCACGATATTCTCAAAAAAGTTAACATTCACGATATTTTCAAGAAAATTAACATTCACGATATTTTCAAGAAAATTAACATTCACGATATTTTGGAGAAAGTTAACATTCACGATATTTTGAAGAAAGTGAATATTCACGATATTTTGAATAAAGTAACACTCACGATATTTTCAATAAAGTTAACATTCGATATTTTCAAGAAAGTTAACACTCGGGATACTTTTTTCAGAAAGTGAATATTCAAGATATTCTCAAGAAAGTTAACACTCACGATATTTTCAAGAAAGTGAATATTCACATTTTCACTAGAATCTAAACAACGTAATGCTTAAGGTCACAATGTTATCAAACTGTATCTCTGCATAAGGTATTTCAGGTGATGCATCGACAAAATAACAGATTGTAATCACAAAATAAATTAATATACCACATAATTTGTATTAACTATTGATGGATTCTAACAAAATGAACCCACGCCTGGTAGGTACTGGGATCAAAGCTCAATCGAGGCATGTTTTTTTTTTAAATCGCGATACCCACTCCAGATCAGAGAGTGCTTGGAAAAGGCTCGATACATAGGTGTACATCAAGATCAGTAGTCACAGATGGTTTATCAGACAGCTTATATGAAAGATTTCTTGCTGCTAACAGGAAAGGATAGTCTATGTGGTGGTAACAGGTTTCCTCTGAAGACTATGAGTCGCAAAACACTATAATTATGTTAACACGTGACCTAAAAGTCGCTGAATAAACTAACGTGGAGCGGCGGTAACAGGTTTCCTCTGAAGACTATGAGTAGCAAAACACTATAAGTATGTTAACACGTGACCTAATAATCACTGAATAAACTGTAACGTGGAGTGGCGGCAACAGGTTTCCTCTGAAGACTATGAGTCGCAAAACACTATAATTCTGTTAACACGTGACCTACCAGTCGCTGAACAAACTGTAACATGATGTCATTAAACCAATACTTTAGTTTTCAAATAAAATGTTAACTTTCCAGCTACTCAGTACTTTGTGACTTTTTATCATTTACGCAAGAACGATCACTAATTAGAACTCGAAAAATTATTCAGTAATTGATCACTATTGTTTACAAATGAAGGTATTTAACACACTAGTTTCTTCAGATTTTTTCTGGTATGATTAGACAACCATAAATGGTGACTATTGCAACTGAGACAACAGTATTAAATTTCAAATTATATTCAGTCTTCAAATATTTTACCACAGCATTACATAAACCATATATAATATTGTATAAGTGGACAAAAGATTGTTTGATTATTTTAACATGTAAAAATAACAAAACATACAAGGCTGATTAGAAAAAAATATATATCCTGTGTAAAGATATAACAGGACAAAGGATAAAAGTCCAAAAGATATTTCATTAGAAAAAACAGTACTTTCTAAATGGCAATATTTGCAGTTTGGGCTATTTTCAGTTCCAACCAGTGGTCCGCAACTGGTTCATCAAAGGCCGTGGCATGTGCATGTAAAAAGACCCCTTGCTACTTATCAGAAAGAGTAGCCTATGTGGCAGGAGCTGGGTTTCTTCTAAAAAAATAGGTCAGAATGACCATTATGATTGACGTCCAATAGCCGATGATCAGATACAAAATCAGTGTGCTCTAGAGGTGTCGTTATATAAAACAAACTTTACTTTACTTTTTCTAAGTGGCAACAAAACAATATTATTTTGTTATTTTTCATGACACCTCTAGTGCACATTAATTTATTAATCATTGCCTATTGGATGTCAGAAATTTGATAATCAAGTGTGAGCCAGCCTCCAATGGGTTTTAAACCACCGTCTTCAGCTTAAGAATCCAATATTCTATGACTGGACCACATGCTCACTGAAACACAAATTAATTAATGAGATAGATCATTTCAAGGTGTCTTAGTGGTTCAATGGTAGGTCTTAGGACTCTCAAACTAAAGACAGTAGTTCAAAACATATCAGAGGCTGGTTCACACTGACTACATATTACAATTTCTAAGGGCTGTTCCAGTTAAATTTATACTGAGGGGTAGGGGCAGAAAGCATTTAATTTTTAGGGTACAACCTATATAAAAAATTTTTTTAAATCTTCACACCCCCACCTACTTTTATAAAACACGGTCATGACCCCCTACAAAGGTTAAAATACACATGGATTTGATACCAAAATGATTCCCCCCCCCCCCCACTGCTTTATTTATTGTCAGTGGTCACAGACCCAGTACCAAGGTAATTATAATTTATGTCTTTCACCAACCCGCCTCCTACATATATTGACAGTGTTTTTACCAAGGAAGGATGTAAAAAACAATACATGGGCGTTCTGCCTCCCCCCCAATTTAATTTCAACTGGAAACACCCTAAATGTTCGACATCCAATGATCTATGATTAATAAATCAATGTGCTCTAGTGATATCGTTAACCTCATCACTACCACAAAAAACGAATGAGTCCCATTTTTCTTTGAATATAAAGCAATTAATAATAAAGATCTCATACCCCTCTCAATGGACCCACTGGGCTATTACCTATTCCGGAGAGTGATCTAGTGCTGATATTTCAATAGCTGTATTTACTTTCCTCTATTGGTCAAATTGCACATAGTACTATTTTCTTTTAATGTATAATCTCATTACTATTATTTGCTCATCCTTTTCATTTAATCAGCTTTCATATTTTTTTCAAACCAAGTCCACGTATAGGCAATTTAATGTGCAATTCTGTAATTATAAATAATGTGAGACTGCATCTAGAAGTGTTTATAAATCTGAATCACCTCTCTCTCTATTTTTACCAAACATTTTATTTCCCTCCATTTTTTCAACCGTATTTATAAAATTCAAGTTCCTTAAACTTTAGTACTTGTTTTCAATCATTTGATTAAAAGATAATTTTATTGTGAATAACTGTAATATTTAACCCTGTATTTTTGTAATTAGTATATCAATAATTATAATTTAAAAATAATATCATCCTGTATAATTAATAATTTTGTGTTTTCAGTAACAATCTCTTTTCTCTCCCTTTACATGGGTTAAAAAAGACTGGAATGAAAATCAGTTATATATATAAAAAAAACTAAATATAAATCATAAAAATTAGTAAAATAAAATGATATAAGTTAGCTCATGGCAAATTAATGTTAACAATCATAAGCAGCAAAGTACAATCATTATTTAAAAATTAATGAAATGCATAAATTGGAAAAAATGCCAATCCAAAAGGACTTTAGGAGAAATGTGTTTGTTTTATAGCTATTAGTATTTAATTGTATTTTATTTTTTCCATCAGTATATTTTATAATAACACACCACAAACAGTTACAGGTTAGTGGTTTATTATCAACTTGGTGTCACATGTCATAATACTCCAGTTATAACACACCGAGTGCAAAGACGTGAATAACAAACTGTAGTACATGAGTGTAATATCAACAATATATCACACAGTCAGTTACTCTATCGTTCTAAATCATCACGATACATAGTAATCCTGGTATTCCTTATCCTTAGGTTTCAACACAACCTTGTCTTTCAAATTAACCACCCATCCAGGAGCTAAACCAAAAAATATCTGCCGCGGATCTTTCCTCATTTGTAATATTTCGCTCTTAGGGTCTTTCTTAATATCAGGCAAAGTGTAGCCATATTTCTGGGCCAACTCGAACCTTGCCTTCTCTACTTCTTCTGGGTGAGCGAGGTAACCGCGTGTTTTGGCGTCTGTGTAGAACTGTATTGCGTCTGCTGGTGGGAGCTTGCATCGTGGGATGGGCACACCCTTCATGAAGAACTGTTGAGGGTTGATGACGGCAAACAGGGATGCTGGATCGAAGTATCTTGTTGTGATGACTCCCCCACAACGCTCGACTGCAGCGATGACGGCCTCGCTGGCCCACTGTACCTCTAAGTTGATCTTCGCTGAGAATAAGTCAATGCCCTAAAAGAGAAAAAGTTTGATTGTCTATTTAAAACAAACATAACAAACAAAATTAAGTTTTTCTCTGTTTTTAGATGTTTCTATTTTCCTGATTTATTTCCAGATTCTTAGAAATGTGTAATTCTAGAGTTTCACTCAAACTTTAACAGACATTTTACAAAACTTGTCACACATAATCTGGATAAAAAGAGATAAATAAATTGAATTCTTTATGAACATGTATTGTGCAAGATTACAAGAAAAGTTATTATTCCAAAATGAATTACGTGCAGAGGAATATCTCAAATCTTTAGAAAACACAAGTAATTTATTTAGTTTTCTTAATTTATCCAAATAGCGGTATACTAATGTTTTCACAAAACTATCTGCTATAAAGTTTGTTTTATTTAACGACGCCTCTAGAACACATTGATTTATATTTTATCATCGGTTATTGGACGTCGATCATATGGTTATTCTGACATTTGTATTTAGAGGAAACCTGCTGCCACAACATAGGCTACACTTTCCTCAGTTTGATGTCAGATGAACTGAGTTTTATGAAAACAGCCCTAAATTATGCACTGGTAATCAGAGCTAACAAGACTCTGGTTCAAGGATATCATCTAACATTCTCACAACAAAGTTATTTTTTCAGTATTATATTGAAATATAAAAGTACCATAAATCCTGTATAAACTATATATATATCTATATGCAGTGAAACTCCGTTATTACGACCACCAGTGGGACTTATTAAAATTGGTCGTAATAGTGGGGTGGTCTTACTATCGGGTTAGGCTTTTTCCACAATCATGTCCAAATATAATAAAGCAAGTAATCTGACATATTC
>JAULBS010157191.1:0-11798 GCA_032355785.1 Symmetromphalus regularis | reverse complement strand
CATTTCAATTTTAAACTTTGATATTCATGGGCCCCGGTGCGGCGCACCGGCTGCACCCCCCTCTCGTGGGGCCTGGGCATGCAGAAAAGAAACTGTTGAATGAAAAATAAAACTGGTACAAAAAACTCAAAATGATTTATGAAAAAAGTAGCTTATGGAGTGAAAGAGGGTTTCTCCTCTTGATGCTCTACACCCTGTAATTCATTTACTAAATTGGAATCCTCAAAAAGAAACCTTACAAGTCCCTGACTCATAATTTTGTTAGGGGTCACACTACTTTTGGAAATGCCAATATCTGAATATAGGATTTGTCTCCTAATGGTCGTTCTAAATTACTAACAGTTTTTCAAACATACACACAGTAGCAGATTATACTGGGGAAAATAGACCAAAAGGTGAGAGTAAAATTTTTATATATATATATATATATATATGTATGTATTTGTTTGCCCCTGGCCTTGTTAAGGCTAATCTGCAATTGCATAGGGAGCACAAATTTTCAGAAGGATATGCAATTGACCCAGATAACAAGGTGCTAGGGTGTTTATCTAAACTCTTCACTTTCTTCAACCACTAAAACAAAGTGAATACATGTAATGATGAAGGATGGACGGACAACAAAAATGGTTTTACATCACTAACTAGCTTAAAAATAAAAGTCTTTGTCACAACAACATCAGAAAGTGATGCTCGAACGTACGACATCTAAATAAATAATAAACAGAACAGTGTATTCAAGCGATCTCTGGGTGAACAGGCAACAAAGGCTGAAATCAAATAACTAAAATTCTAATGCTCTTTCTCACTCAGTTCTCAAGCTACTGAATGTCTGCACCTTGACATGGGATGATGTCAGACTTGTGTCTAATCAAAGCTGTACCTCATGTCATATCTATTATTATCTGGACCCAAGTTAAAGAAAGGGTGAAGTCTTTTTATTCAAGTAACAGCTGTCAACTTTAGACCAAAAAATGTGTTGCATTTAATCACAATTTGTGGATCAAAAAGAAATCTTAACAGTTTTTGGGTTTTTTTACTTTACTTTTTTTTCCTTTTGACAGAACAGATGAAGAATGTCAAACTTGTTTTTGGTCAGATTTTTACCTCAGAAGATTGTATCTGTATCTGAACCCACATTATAGAAAGGGAAAGAAAAGTGTGTTGTTTTTTTCTCAGCTTTGAACTAGTTAATAATTCTCCCCCCCCTCACCCCAAAAAAAAATGTATTTGCATTTTTACACAATTTCTGGATCAAAAGGTCAAATGAGAAAAAAAAAATCCCTTTAAATTTTTTTATATGGGATGTTGAAGAATTATAGAAGTAGTGGCCTGGATCATATTGAGGAACCGCACTGCTGGTTTTCTGCATGACTGTATATCTATGCACTGGTATATGTCAGCAACAACATATTTTTCTGATCCATAACGTAGCTGGTCTACGAACAGGAATCACAAAACATGGATAGCGATACAACGGCGACCACAAACAGCTGTATGCTGATACACCAGCAACGTCTTGACAGTGTTCATCAACTGTACGCTGATACACCAGCACCATCAACTCAGGTTTCAGTTGTAGGTTCAGTACAGATCATGCTTTCTCTTCATGTCATTGCGCTTCCATTCTGCTAACCGGTAAAATTTTTCTCTAGGCATATTGAAGATTTCACTAAAATCTGTATCTGTTAAATGAATCTGAAAATAAATTTCAAAAAATGTATAAGATTTTGTAAAATATGAAATATCAATTGTTTTAATATAAAATTAAAATAATGGTGGATATTGATGATTTAACTATGTGCTAGGATTTTGTTAAACAATCCTTTTAAAGGATTGCTAAATATGCAGTGTCAATGTTCATGTTACCAAAGCATCCCCAACAATAATCTACAAAGCAAATGCTTTGGTGTAGAATGATTCCCAGGGGTTAGGGGGGTAAATGAACCCACTGTATTTCCATAACCTTCCCTTGGACAACAATAAAACATGAGTTGTTTTTCAAATTGTGTATATTAGATAGATTTTCTTTAATGCCTGCATAAATTATATATAGGATATTCTGAGCCGAGCAAAAATAATTATTTTCAGTCTAAGTAACGTCATTCTTTTTTCAATCCTAAAAATTAAAACAACTGTTACTAACCTCTAGGTGATTAGTATCTACATCCTTTGGTAAGTCAAAATTTGTTATCTTTAATTTTTCATAAGAATAAACCTGAAATAAAAACAAGTATTGTTATTGAAATAGTCTGAAAGAATGATTTCATTAAATGCTAATACAAAGAAATAAGTGGAAATGTGATGTACAAACTCAAACCGAAGTTTACCTAATTAACAAAATGTAGAAAATTATCAAACTGCTATCCATTCAGAAATGGTTATTCTTGATTCAAATTATATGAGCTAAAAAGTCTACTTTCATGCATAATACCTGACAGAACTGAAACCGTTACAATGGTGATGTATACCTGATAAGCTTCTCAAATACTTTATCAAAACTAGCTTTTCCAACCTGGCAACATTCAGTGTCATTTCTTCATCATTTTTAAAGATATGTTCATGTATCATACATTATTCAGAAGGGAATTAAATGTAGAATAAGAATTTATTAATATTGCTATTCATATTTTTCGACCCATCAGTATCGTATAAAAAGAACTGGTCACAAATACTTCTCAACTCACAGGCGGCTCAGAAGCTGTATGCCATGTGCTCTTCTGTAACTTCAACAGCGATATAGATGGACCCTCGTAGCCTGCCGCTCCTGTCACGCCCCACACACGACCCTCTCGCTGTAATTACACATATAACAGTTTTAAGTCAAATACTGCCAGAAAATTAGATAAATTATCCACAAAAGAAAGCACTGGTAACCGTTATGTGCTTTCCTTGAAATGAATATATCTGCATGATTGCATGATGTTTTTAGTATGAGAAATAACATTCATAATAAGGGTTGAACTGAAGTTTTATATTAACTTCCATGATTTTTGTTTTACTAACTAACTTTAAAGGATGTTTAAGAGTTATCCAATGGCAATCTTGATTTAAAAGATAAAACACCTAATCACCTCTCTTAACTGATTCACTGCAGGCGACATATATTTACGCCAGAAAGCACTTTCCATTCATATGCGGACTACGTATATATACATTTTGAGACCTCGACTGATATGAGGTTGTTTATATAAAATTAAAGCTATCCAAAAGATGATTGCTCAGTGTAGTAGTATTATGGGATGTCCTACCTTCTGGTCTTGTGAACATTTCCTGTTCGTTTAATTAAAAAACCTTTAAAAAAATGAAATTTTAACCGCAGAAATGTCATCACGTTGACGTGAAACACGTGGACGATCTGCATGACTGTTCAGGGAATCTGAAGCCATGGAACTAATAATGAACCGATTTAGACAACGATTATATGGAAGGAAGCGACAACAACTAAAAATGAACAGGAAAGTGTGAGTGACCTACATAGCAGCTTAGTGATGAGGTTAGGCTGGAAGCATTGGTACCAAATATCGATGAGGGGGTGTGGCAACATAAAGATTTCTTGCCAAACATAAATGCTCTGCACAGAGAATGACGTTGCTAGAAAAATCACCAGCAGTGAATCAGTTAAACAAGATGCCAAAATATCTTTTTATGGCCTTAGTAGGTTTTTCATTTTTAATGAGCCATGGCTTTAGAATCGGCATATATACCAGTTAAATTTATCTTGGTGCAGTATTATCAACAGTAATTTATTGTAGGTTTTCAATATTAAAAAACCCCAAACTTTTATACAAATACTCACCCTCGTGCTGGAATCTGTATTAACTGTGGATGACGATGTATCTAAAATTAAACGTCTTTATTAATGGTGTGCTCCTATTTAAAATAAAACCTTAGTTTACATATTGTGGAGAGTAGCCACTGATTTGAGAACAGCCAAATTCTGCTGGAATTGTTAATGGAACATTTGGATTAACAGTCATCCGACCAAAGTCAAAATATACTGGACCAAAGGTTGCCAGTGTATGATATCAAGAAATTATAAACAATAATTTACTTATATTAATATATCAAGATTGTGTAGAATTATTTTACTTAAAATATGGGAATACTGTAGAAGACAAATGAAAATAATGTTTCAACCTATTATTGACTAAACATGGTAAAGAAGGTGGTAATTTGATCGTTAATAAATTCAAGTTTCATGTAACTACTATTTACAGTTCCTCAGAAATTGAAAAAAATGCAAACACCATAAGTAGATCAAAACATAAAAGTTGATGTCTTTATCACGACGACCTACATAATTGCAAAAACAACACCTATTTCTTCAGAGATGAAAAATATATATACAATAATTTTAAAATGTAAATTAATTTTCTTTATACATGTATGTAAATATTCTTTAGAAATACTGACACACAAGTGACATATTACTTTCACTGGTCAAAAGTACTTACGTGTTGACCTTTGCTGACCTTCACCACTAGCTTCACCTTCTTCAAAACCATAAAAACCCTGAAACAAGAACACTCATTAATAATATTTTAAAAAAAAGAGAAAGAAATGTCTGATACAAAACACCACAAACAGACATTAAAAGCCTTAAATAACACAAAAATATTATACAATGGTTGGGGTTCGTTGATGTTAGCCAGTGTATAAATTACCAACAAATAAACATTTTATTCAAACATTGGAGATGATGGGGAGGGTGTATGTCTGAAAGTCAGTACTGTTTGTATGAATAGAGAAATGTCTACAACTGAAAAGAACTCAAACTCACACATTCGGATACAGTCATTCTGGAAAGGGAGTTCAAAGATATTTTAAAGATTTTAACTACTGGAGAGGGAGAAGTTCTAAGAAGAGGGTTTTTAAAAAACCCTTTAATGACTCCACTAGAGCACATTGATCTATCAATCATCAGGTACTGCAGGGTTCCACCTAGCATCTGGAAAATGAGAGTTGTCATGACTCAAGGGATTTATTTTGGGAGTCAAGCATTAAAAAATGGAATTCAAGCATATTATTTCAGTAACATAGTTAACTGAATAACTGTCTTGTTTATATTACATGCACATATTATATCCATTATCCACTATTCTATTTTATAATACTATTACATGTATATCCATTGTTTTTCCTTCTCATAAATATCAGGTTTTGTGTACTAAAATCGATTGATGTCGGAAATATTTTGCATCAATCATGACTCACACATATTTTATTTGGGAGTATTTTAGTGAAATATTCCGTCAAATAAGCAGGATTTCTGTGTCGTGTGAAACCCTGGTACTGCATGTTAAAGATTTGTCAATTTTAACACAGTCAAGTATGAAATGGTCTCCGATAGGTTCTCAAAGTTAGTTCACCAAATTATAATAGAAAGAATAAAAACAATTGGTGGCTTAGAGGGTGGGGAGAGACATAACTTCTGACACCCGTAGTTCCAAAAGTCATAAAAGATAATGAGTGTGATGAATACATATACAGCTTACTGACATGACATATAATTAGTCATTCTGTAAGAGAACTTACAAAGTCATCTCGAGCTCCATAAAGACCTGAAAGAGGAAGTGTGGCAGCTCGGGGAGTAAGGCCATATGAAGGACCATATCCAGGCTTGGCAGCTGTGAATAAAATACACAGACATTTTAATAAATTTATAAAATTTTTAAACATGTCTCAAATAAAATTGGATTTGAGTTACTGTTGCTATAGTTAGAATTAACATGATGTAAATTAATATAAAATAATAAATTCACTATTGGAATGGTCAATAAAATAGTAAAAACATTTATTAAATAGATATTTAAAATTTTTATTTTCTTGAATTCAACTATATGTTGTAACAGCTGATACAGAATATCCACACACATCGACGCAATATATGGATATTAACTGTATCCCCCAAACTCAATATGTTCCTTTCTGGAAAAACCCATAACAAACCAGTTTTGTGTGTAGAAAAAACAAATTAAAAATAAAGTCAAGAAATCGAAAGTTGAAAAAATCTAGCTCTGGAAGTACATTCAACTCTTAAGAGTTTAAAATATATGTGTACAGAATGTTTTTATGAGAAATAACCAGAATATTACCTGGTACGCTGGTCAGCGTAGATAGAGACCTGTAGCCTCGTATATCACTGTCATCCCAAGATCTTCTCGGTCGATCCAAGAACCTTGACGGTGCTAAAAACAACAACAACATCTCATTTATTCTACAGTTTTTGTTTTGTATAATGACATGATTAGTGCACACAAACTTGTTAATCATCAGTTATTAGATTTTAAACATTTTGTAATTCTAACACAAAGTTGAAAGTGTGAGCCAGCCTGAAATGGGTTATTCTACAGATGCCAAACTCGAACAAGACAATCATTTGTCAGTTTCTCTATATAATTTCCTTTATGCAGTTGCAGGCCTAGAAATGCTGACAATTCTCTGATGACAAAATCATTCTGCTATGCTAATGCTTCAGTTATTTAAAGAAACAATTTTTCCTTGTCACTAACTAGCTCATGACAAATGAAAATGATTTCTTGAGGGACATAAATCTGATAATAAATTATAACGAAGTTGATATTCTATTTATTACTCATAAAATTTTAATTGGGTCTTCTTTACACTTTCTAACTGTGTGATAGTTTAGAGAAATGCTATCCTATAATATTAGGGATGATGTTATGTTGTACTTTTCAAGTTTTAGTGATATCATTTGAACTTTTATAAAATTTTAATGATATAATAATAGGTATTAGTAAGGATATTTGTTGTAAAAGCCAGAGCAACCCAATGAAATGCTGTGTTGAACCAATGATGGTATTTTTTCAGTGGAAAAACAACAAATATATACTGGGTAATGAGTGTCCATTGGGGTAATAAAAGGAGAATACTACATATATATTTTGCAATGGCAATAAAATGAATAAAATTCTGTCCCAAAGAAATCTGCCAGAAATCCATAAATTGAAGCAGTGTTGTTATTTTCATATAACGGAGAAGATACCTATTATTCATCATTTGGTACACAACTGGTGTTACATATATTTTCACTTAAAACCTACATCTTCACTAGGGTAACAATGTTTTTAACTGCCTTTCAGCATAAATATACTAAAAACTTACAAGCAAACATGGGAGACTGATATCTTGTTCTATAGCGTGGCTCGTATTTAGCATTGGGAGCTCTTGATGCCTTCCAGGGATCTAATGGTTTGTGTGGCAGTATCTTGCGCTCTGCGAGCTCTTTGTATATCACAGAACCAATTCCAGACTCGTTCTTAATCTTTGAGATTTCATCCAGCTCCCGCTGAATCTTAGGGTCTTCGATATCATCTTCCTCATCTTCATCCGCTTCATCCTTCTCTCCACGACTCATTCGTCTCTCACGTACTAAAACAAAATAACAACTGTTTGAAAAAGGGTTGTTAGTTCAAACAGTATTATGTTCTAAATGGAGACTCGTTCTCATTAAACTTTGATCATTTGTTGCTTTTGAATAATGATAGCAGACAGTTGTCTGACAATTCTTAACAAAAAGTCCTTATCCGGAAGCTAAAAACAGCATTACTGCACCTCAGTGATAAATGATTTTGTCAGTTATTGATTTATAGACTCAGAACTGTTTAAAGAAAATGACAAATTAATTACACATTTCTTCAAGTAAGACAGCTGGTGACTTGGGACAAGGCCAGTCATAATTGATGGAGACCAGCTTTTCCATATTAAATTTGTATTTTTAAACACTGCACAAAGTAATAATTGATTGGTAAAAGCTTTTTACTAATTAAAAAAAAAAAAAGTAATTATAAATTTCTGGAGTAAGATACATGTAGTTGGTGACTTGGTACAAGGCCAGTCATAACCAATGGAAACCAGTTTTCCCCATATTAAATCTGTAATAAAGTAATAAAGGATTGGTAAAAATGTATTAATAGCTAAAAGTACAAAGTAATTATAAATATCTGGATGACAGTGACGTGAGACCAACCAGTTATTATTGATAGGGGCCAGCTTTTCCATATTAAATCTGTTTGATGAAGATACTGCACAAAGTAATGGACTGATAAAAACTTAGTAATGTCGCGAAGTACAAATTAATTACAAATTTCTGGAAGTAAGGCAGCAGGTGACGCGGGACCAGGCCAGTCGTCTCGCTCGATCTTCTCAATCTCATTGGGCTCTCGGGGCTTTCCCGCTGGATACATGCTCAGTTTAATAGCCTCGTCATTCTTCAAGTCTGCCGGGGACGAGCTCCGTCTCACCTTGATAACCTTTGTTCCAGTGGCTACAACATAAAAAAATAAATGTTCACCAGTAGTCATTCACTGATATACAGAACTCACTTTTCATTAAATTTTACCAGAATCCATTTGTATTCCATCAACTTTATGTCATAAGAATACATGAACTCAATTTTTGTTTAATGATGAATTTTTTACAATGTGCTAAGTGACTTATTCAGAATTTGATGCTAATAAATAAGATAAATTTTATTATCTGAACATAGAAATTCTATTTTCTAACTAATGTTACCCAAAGTGTATCTTCCAAATTACTACATTATTTCATATGAAAATGTGTGACAGGAACTTCTTTTTTTCAATGTATGGTACAAATAGATCAATACGGAATATTCCTACTGGCAGAAAAGAAAATAAAAAAAAATTCCACGTTTGAATGCTAAATACAGGATGAGATGTTTTTCTGTTGTTTTGATCAAGGTCAAAAAAAAAGAGGTAAAATTTGTTTTATTTAATGATGTCTCTAGAGCACATTGATGTTTACCGTATAATTGGTTATTGGACATCAGTTGTTCAACAGGCATTATTACAAGAGTACATTTAATTGGTTAAAAAATGATGTTATGACTTAAGCACTAATGTTAATGGAAGGGAGATAAAGTATCAAACTCAATTTGGTCAAAAAATGACTTAGGCAGTTGTCGTATTAGTCTGACAATATAAAAGATCCTGGCTGGTAATAAAAAGAAGCAGTAGCTTGTTTGGCAATAGCAGATCGTTTTTTTGTAGACTTTTTAAGATTAATCACCCCACTACATGTCATCAGTGAATGGTAGGCAATGTTGCCAACCATGCTGTGAACAGTCTCTATGGCAGTTAGGAAATAGTTCCTCTGTCAGTTGTACCAACAAGTCATCACCTTTTACTGAAATGTGGCACTGAACCAGACCTACAGATGATAGATGGTTCATAACTGGGTGTGGAAAGATGTAGTAAGTCTCAGAACTAGTCCAGCATTCACCTGATAACTTACTAATTGTGATGTGGTCATGTTATTTCAGATGGTTCCATATAGCATGTTTCTTATGTTACAATGTATTTCTGTCACGTTACAAACATGACTACTGACAGTGATGTGGTCATAACATTCCAGTTTGTTCCATATATCATGTTGCTTTTTTATTTCAGTCACGTTACAAACATGACTATCTACAGTGATGTGGTCATGACATCCCAGTTCGTTCCATATAGCATGTTGCTTATATATTTCAGTCACATTAAAAACATGACTACTGAAAGTGCTATGGTTATGACATTTCATATGGTTCCATATGGCATGTTTCTTTCACATTTCAGCCAAGTTACAAAACATTTTTCTTTTAATAAAATAAATAATAATCTGTTTTTGTTTAACATTCATCTGCAACAGATATTAAAATGAAATAATCTCAGCTTACAACAATACCAGAAATTTGTTCTGTTACAAGTGTGGAAATAATTAGTTTTGATCCACCAGTAAAAATCTCCTATATTAACCTATTCGTCGTAGACACTTAAGAAACTGTACATCACCAAATTAGAATGGAAAATTTAAAATTAAATTGACTTAATTCAACAGAGAATAGATGATTTAAATGAAAACATGTTTGACACATGACAAATAACTGTGTGTGTCAAATGTTCCAAAATAACAAATCTGTACTGGACATTGTCCATGATGACTATTTGCAAGCCTGTGTTATTTTAATACTTACCTAGAGCCATCATTCCTTTTCCTGAAAGTATATAAAGAATCGTTTAAGTAATGTATTATTCAGGATGGCATAAATAATATGTTTAAAGCAGTGGTTTAAAGTGTTAGTAGAATTATCATGATTCAATTGAACATTCTGATATGATTATTCAGACTTTAATTATAGTGTTACATGGTTCAAACTTTAATAATGCCTTCTTCATCATCATTATAAATAATATAATTATTGCTGTCACCATCTTTTGTTAACTTGTGTAAATTTATTTTACCTTTTTATAAATACAAATCCATTTCTTACTGTAATAAATAATGTTTAAATCTATTTTAACAGTAATGAATGTTAAAGGTACACTGTCATTATAGCAAGTGGCATATTTTGTATTTTGACATATCTGTGAAAAATAACTGTAAACAAACTGGTCCTTACAAAATTAATGGTATAATTATCCACAATATCGAAAATGTAATATTGCACCCTCAAAATATAATTACCCTGAATGACCGAGACTTCTACAAATATATTTGTCACAAAAACTAATTATTAAAAGAAATCTAAAAATCTGTTGATGTTTTAAATTTATCTGATTAAGATGATCTACATACCTTTTTTGGTCTTCAAGAAATCAGGTGTTTCTTTAGAATAGGAAAAGTTTGCTGAAATTTAAAAATATAATCACATTATTAGCAGTGAGAATATTTCAGTATTTGATTATAATTTTTGTACCTTACAGCCAAAAGAGCTATTGTTCTCATGACTTAGTTTATGAAAAGAATAAATGTCTTATTACACCGTTCATCAATGTTTATGTTGTAATAGTGTTGCAATTTTTCACTTCTTAAACATTTATGAACAGAATTTTATTATTTATTAGGTAAATGTATATCTGAGGCAAAGTAAGAATATTTAGACACCATGAAGGTGAAATATAAATAAGATGCATTCTAATAGCTTTCTAATGTTATGATTACTATATAATGATGGCTCACTGTTACAAATGCAACTTACCAAAGTCATTTTAGAAACTGTGAATATTAAACTCACTACCATTTATAAAATTTATGTCTAAGGTGAAATAAGTCTTTATCATGACATGAGCTTTAACGAGTAACAAAGGAACATTATTTCATGAGGGACATAACTCTGACATAAATCTGATAATAAATAGCAGTGAGTTTGATATTTTATTTATTACTCGTGACAATTTTAACTATGCCACTTTCTTTCTACATGACATTTTAGATACATGTACATACTGTATAATCCTTAATGTTATACATGAAGTTATGTCAAACTTAAAGTGATGATTAAAATCTTTAAAAAAACAATCGAAATTTTAAGCTTACCAATTTAGGGAAAGGGGAGGATGGGTACTGGAAATTTTT
This sequence comes from Symmetromphalus regularis, assembly GCA_032355785.1. Lineage (NCBI taxonomy): Eukaryota > Metazoa > Mollusca > Gastropoda > Neomphalida > Neomphalidae > Symmetromphalus > Symmetromphalus regularis. The sequence goes on along the minus strand of JAULBS010157191.1, from coordinate 419 downwards.
ACTTTTTTCATGTATAGGTAAATGCTGACAATTACAAAAGATACAGACAAATGAAAAATCAGGGCTTCTAGAATACGGTAGCCCAAAGCCCGTGGCTAGTGGTTATTGGGGTCGGGCTACCAAATAATCACTTTCAACTAGCCCGATGGCTAGTGGAATTTCAAAAAAAAAAAAAAAACGACCAAACTGCAATGAAAAGCGCTCGACAAACTCGTTTGGATAAATAAAGAAAGACTATTATTAGTACGGAACACATGAAATAACTCGCTAGCGTAATCTGCGAAAACAACGCAGTCCTCTATTTCTGTGTCCGACAAGATGTCATAATATCCCGAAAACTGTCGAATGGTTTCCCTGCAGATATTTTTTCTACCGATCGAAACAAATACTCGTTTCGATAAATAAAGTCCGACTATTAT
>JAULBS010157190.1:0-26355 GCA_032355785.1 Symmetromphalus regularis | reverse complement strand
TGAGAATACTATGTTCTCCACGTTAACTTTCCACGCATGCATAGATTTTATTTGTAAATATAATTGTATTATGTTTACACTGTAACTGTACAGTTTATGAGAATAAAGTAATTGTTATTGCACACACAACTTGAGATATGAACACCCCTCTGTTATCACAAGAACTGTTATGTGCGGTTGTGCAGTGCATACATCAATAAATTAATATTTCACACAATACCTGCAATCAAAGACGTACCTTTCTAATTAGTGGTAAACATTTCTTGCCATAACTTGGATTCTGAATGACTCATGTTCTTCATCACTAGATTTCAAGTTACCCGCACCCCCCTTAAATCAGGCCCTTAGGAGTATAATTTAAACAAGACGACACAAGAGGACATCTGAAAGGTCAGCGAGTCACGTGCTGGTGTGGTATACGAGCGGTGACTGTTACGGATGCATGGTGTGATGGAAGTGTACAGACGGTGGACAGCCATGATACCAGTCCAACTCAGTATTATGGTGGTTCGGTAAGCGTATTGTTTAATCAGCCGCTATTTCAGTATTTGCTGTCGGACATAATATTATGCGTACTGTGACATAAGGTTCTGTGTAAAAGGAAAACCCTATGTTTCCTGCTGTGGGCTAAATGTCCTCTATTAACAACAAAATGAGCAAATTATGTTTGACGTACACTTCTGGCATACACTTCTGACTTACATTTAATGTAGCAGTCGTAGACAGTTCAATACCCAACATAATGTATATTCTCTAACGATAGTTCCACTTATCTTTGATACAAGGTTAAGTTTATCTAATAACGTAAAACAGTAAAGGTGGATACGGCAAGGGATCTTTTTTACCAAATTTATCTTTTTTCTCTTTGTAATTAGATATTTATCTCAAAGCTCTTCTTTCAATATTAAATTTGGTTACTTTTCTTTTGTCCCCTCTTCCAAAATCTCTTTTTCCCCTCATGGACAGTTATTGCTTTTCAAGAGTAAAATCATAAAATCACTAAAGTGTTTACAGTTCTTTTTCTATAATCTAAACCTTAGTCTCCGTTATTTGTTAATGTATAACTATACAGACCACATCACTGGACATCACTACTACTCGATAAAATCAGCTTAACGATCACTGCCAAAAAAAATGATTTGTTAATTAAGCTGCCTAGTACGAATACAATGACCTTGAATACAAGGACACCAATTACATTAATAGGAAACTATTAGGAGTGAGGTTTGCAATTGTCAATAAGTAATAAATGTCACAATAAACAAAGAGAGACCAAGCATTGGAAATTTAATGTACATATTTGCTCAAAGCAGTGAATTAGAATGTGATTCTACGCTCAATATTAGTGTTCAAGCTCTTTCACTTTATAATGGACAAATATAACAAAACACATGTCTGTAATCTACAACTGTAAATATCCAATAAACATGACAAAAACAGTATCGCTATTAAAGGTACAAATGTGAGTACCTGTACTCATTAATGGAAATTGCAAATAAAACATACATTACTATCAATAAAAAATGACGATTTATCGGTAGCGTGATTTCTTTCCGATACCAAGTTTAATATTTTACTGGGGTTTACGGTCTGGTTACTGAGATAACGAGGACAGCGTGCTTGAAAAACTTAATATTTTTTTTACAATATTAGTGGACAGTGAAATTTGTGCATGTTCATTGTATATGCCAAAAATCGTTATCATACTTTACTGATGCAAAAAGAATATTGCTAAACACTGGTTTACTGTAATTATGTTTTTATTATTTAAATTACTGTTGATCCCATATAAAAATGTCAAAACCACCTCATGACCAACACAACATTAACATGTAGAATGAGATCAGTTTAATACAGTTATTAAATATATTCTATTTGAAATGTGTGTTTAGTTACAGTTATATATCAATATAATCCTTGTATACAATCCATATGGTTTATAGATCTCTTTTGTTTGATGCTCATTTCACGTGTCAGTCAATCAATAACCTAGAACTTATTTGAAAGGAATCTAATAGTCAATTTCCTTTCGTAACAGGCTATACTCCTCCAGGCATGCGACTGTTTCTCATTTTGTTTAGATCGTTTATGCTGATTTCCAGAAACAGCAAACTGATGAATTATAGACAATTTAGACAAAGTTTATAGACATATCTGTACTATTTCAACGGACGGACGGACAGACAGGCATACAGACAGACAGACGGACAGACGGACGGACTGACGGACAGACAGAGACCAGGAGAGAGAGACAGAGAGAAGAGAGACAGAGTAAGAGAGAGAGAGCGAGCGAGTGAGAAAAAGAGACAGAGAGAGAGAAAAAGAGACAGAGAGAGAGAGACACACACACACATACGCAGACAGAGAGTGAGACCGACCGACCGACCGACCGACCGACCGACCGACCGACCGACCGACCGACCGACCGACCGACCGACCGACCGACAGACAGACAGACAGACAGACAGACAGACAGACAGACAGAAGAGACGGGGAGAGAGAGCGTGAAATATGGTCACACACACACACAGACACACACATGCACACACACACACTCTCACACACACACACACACACACTCACACACACACACTCACACACACACACACACACACTCACACACACACACACACACACTCACACACACACACACACACACACACATATATACACATACAGCAAAACAAACTACAATCAACCATTTTTATTTGATAACCCATATATAGTAAAACACGTGACCATGTCTAAAGTATAGCAGGCCAATCATAATTCAGAGTTAAAGGGAGATTATCTAAAATATGTTTCCAAAATGTTAAATAACGAGTAATGTCCCTTACGTTATTAGGCACAATGTCGAAAAAGAAAACGGATATTTAAAAGCCTAGATAGCAGAGGCGTCAATCATTGAGGATGGTGGACGTATCCCCCACTTTTTGGATAGGGTTGATGCCTATATAATTATAGGCCCCACTTTGTGCTTCTAAATTTTTCAATTTAAATGCTTAAATAATAATCTTTTGCAGTTTTTGCAGTGCTGAACTGTGTTGTCAAAGGCTGAAAACAGACCAGGCAGACCTGAAGAAGGCCCCACTGTATAGATTCGTACAGTTTTATAAGCATGGTCGAAAGGAACAATGGTGACTGTGGCACTGATTTCTTTTTATGATATTAAAATAACACTTAGCCACGTTGTCTTAAAGCATATATATCGAAGTACACAGCGGTTCTATTTGACGGTTTCTGCCGGAAAAGGTATTTCAAAAACCTAGGACTTTCAAAAAAAAAAAATTAAGGGGCTTGCTTCCAATGTGTGTGTGTGTGAGTGTGTGTGTGTGTGTTTGTATGTGTGTATGTGTGTCTGTGTGTCTGTGTGTCTGTCCGTATTTTGGAAAGGTGTCACATCGCCACAATATGTTTTGTTATATTTTATTGTGTTTATATTCAAATAAAAATCAACAATAATCATATTTATTTAGTGTTTTGATCATATTCAGTTGTTTCGATTCCTACAAAAAAAAGAAGAGCAGGGTGTAGCTCAAACGGTAGGGTGTCCGCCTATGAAGCTGTCGGTCGTCGGATCAATCCTTCTCAGTGGACCCATCAAAGGTTGTTGTATGTACTATCCTGTCTGTGGGACAGTGCATATAAAAGAACCCTTGTTGCTTATCGGAAAGAATAGCCTACGTGGCGACAGCGGGTTTCATCTAAAATATGTCAGAATGATCAGATGATTGACGTCCAATAGCCAATGATAAGATGCGTCGTTAAATAAAACAAACTTTACTTTTACTTTTCCTACAAAGAAAAGGCGTGAAAATCCGTGATAGATCCCATTTAATTATTTTAAATTATTCTAGGATAAATTAATTTGAGCTGTTTATGACAGACATATATAACAATGGAAAAGTACGACCTGCAAATATGTTATTTAACTTTTATGATATTTCACTAAGTGACAGACATACGATAATTATTAAGAAATTGTCTACTGTTTTACAGTCTAATTATTTCCATTAGCTGTCAAGAGATTGAAGTCGTTTATATGCTCAATATAAACTTAGTGGACAGGACAGAACATGCAATGACCTTTATTATGTGAGTCGCGAACCGCTTACTGGAATGAGATAAAGCCCATATGGGTCCACTGAAGGGATAAATCTGACGACTAACCGCACCTTAGATGGACGCTTCACCACTGAGCTGCAATATGTTCTTGAAAGTTTGTAATAACACCTTTTGTTTCATTTCAAAACTATTATACTCTTTGTCCTACTACCATCAAATGAAACAGTAGAAACACCCAGTATACGTTGAATTTCTTCAAATGTCGTGTCATACACAGTTTGTTAGAGCATCGAGCTGTAAGTCATAAAGTCAGGCGTGGTTACTATTTTGAGTACTGACACGTCGCTAATACAAGGAAATACGCCCTCAATAACTGTCATTAACGTCCCCGCCAAACAAGAACTCATCCCAGACAATGGACGTGATCTCGAGCAATTGTTAAAATCAAATGAAGTAATTGAGGGGAAATTAATGGTCAACTCAGAGCGCCGACTCCATTATGCCTGGGATTTGAACGAGCCTTCATGTGGCGGTTTACATGCCATCATGCATCCTCCAATTATATTGTTTGTATTGTGATGCTGCCTGTCCCACTTAAAACCACCACAGTGACCACGATGACGTTGCCAATGTCATGACGTTCACCTTGTCACCTTCCTCGTAACGGTAACGCAGTGCTTAACTCCAGTCCCAATTTGGATGCATATTAAATTATTAAAGTGGCAATAATATAATGATTTATTAAAACAACATATTCAGCCTTTAATCAAATTATATGTTTCTAAGATGATAATTGTAAGATAAAATTTGATATAAAACAACTGTCAAACTTTTAACACAGAGTCATAGAGAATAGAACATTTTGTCTTTTTATTCCAGTGTGTTGTATTTCGGCGTCTGGCACCCAGCGTAAAATAATAAATTTTGTACAGATAATATGTCCGTTATAATGTCCTTTTTGAATGTAGACCGAGTTACTTTCATTTAGCTGTTTGAACGATAATATAATAAAGATAAAAATACTGACGAGAAAAATCAAAATTGAGACCATTTTGTTTGGCCTTATCGAAAATAAATAAATAAATTTTAAAAAAAAAAGAAAGAAAGAAAGAAAGAAAGAAAAAGAAAACTAAAGAAAGAAAAATTAAAAACCCACTGTGAATAATATGTTCTTTTCCAGTTCAGTGGAAATAATAAATGTTTCTGTGAACTAATACTTTTAAGCACAGTTCAGTGCAATATCACAATAATATTATTTTTAAAAAACCTATTTTACATAAATACAAAATTAAGTATATTATAATATGATGACTAATTTGTTAAACTAATAACAACGATCTTGAAACTATGTTATCTTGGCCGGAAACAGTGACCAGTGGCCGGAAGCAGAGTGACCACTGGCCGTATGTGAGGCACGTGGCATAGATAACTCTTTGGAAGAGTTACGGTCATATACTAAGGATCCGGCTGTAGATTATTTAACACGTGTTTTGTTTATTTTCATTGTAATATTGTGTGTAATTATTGTGGTCTGTGAAACACGCAGTCAGACATTGTCAATTGAAGTGATGTTATAGAGAGTCCAGTCATTTAACATATATATATATATTTCTGTAAATTAACTTCTCTTTAGCGTTTTATTTTATGTTTTATAAGAACTTCCTCTTTAACTACAGACCGAGGATTTTGATACTAGTCATTTCATAATTTTGAATTTGATAAGTTCACACGAAATGTGTAAAATATGCAAATGACGATTAGAACAATTTAAAGTAATTGTCATCGCTACAAAACATACCTTTAATGTTTTGAGTTGTATATATTACATTTGCTAAATCAAACCTATTCCAACTTATTATTTTTAAACACACACACATATACAAAGGATCATGGACTATACATTCTTCTAAAAATCGATCATTATTTTGTGAATTATTTTAGTGAAGATCTATTTTAACATCACACTACTTTGTAACTGACAATTATATTCTTAATAAATATGAGAAAAACAAATTGTCTAACACTGTATCATGTATGATATTATAATCCAACGGATAATGCTTATTTAATCATACGTTTTGTCCAGCTCAGTGTTCAGTTTAAGAAGTGCGAGTCTTTGAACCAGCAATTCACTCACAGGTGGCTCATATTACGTTTCAAAGAACACAACCATGACTATTATTTCATAAACTGGTCTTTTCGCCGTGTTATTTAACAGATTATTTCTATTACACATTTAATTGACTTGTGATATTATAATCATCGGATGGCCTATCAGAAATGACTGTCTCTTCAGAATTGGCGATGATGCGTGAAATTGTAATTCAAGTAATTTCAATTCAGTTTTTGTGAATTATCATTCAAAGTTTGAGCAAAATCTTTTGTTAGAAAGAAATAGCATATGTTTACGATAAGGAGATTAATTAATACACGACATTAGATATTTATATATGCAAATAAACATGTTTTCCTTTCAGTTCTAATAGTGCAATCAGCGATTCCAAGTAAACGCACGTGCAGTCACAACTATTGTAACTAGTCCAAAATTTCTGTACTGTAAGCAGGGACGTAAATCCTGGGGAAGGGGGTGGGGGCGGAAAGACCAGTTTCCCAAATTTTTGGACCGGGGGGTGACTATATAATTATGTACCTCCCCCCCCCCCCCACCGTTTTAGTGCGTAAATAATATATACTGGCATTTCTCTATATTGTATCAATTTAACACTTAACAATGTGGTCTTAATGCAAATATACCAATGCACACAGTCAGTCTATAATAGCGTCAATCCTTTGGTGAATGGCGGGGTGGGATGGGGGTGGGGGGGCACATATCCCCTCCACTTTTTGGACAAGGCGATGCTCCGTCCCTCCCCCACTTCCAAGAAGCGATTTTCGCCCCTGACTTTCAGCCATAGAGAAAAAACCCTATCTACACAACAATCCCTTATAGGAATTTGTTTCTTAGTATAGCCATGCTAATACCATCCAGTGTAGTATCACAACGTTTCCAAATAATAATAATAATAATAATAATAATTGAACGTTTTCGTAAAAGAAATTAATTTATGGTTCCATGAACATAATATTATAAATAAGAGTTGGATTTATTTTCTAAATTCGCTTGTATGAAGAATTTTTTGTGCTTTATTTAAAATAGATGTACATGCATATATACAAAGTTTTGAATAAAATTGACACTGAAAACTACTTTTATTGAAAACAAGAATTTTTTTGAATTAGAATGGATGTTTTCAAAACCATAAAACGAATGAATTTATTGTATTTGTAAAACACTTACTTACACACACATAGTGTGTCTGTAGGGTGGGGTTATGTAATTAATGTATTCAGTTCAGTTGGAAATAGTCTACACTATACCACTGTATATTGTGTGTATGATGTGGAGAGTGTTTTTTTTAATTTTATTCATTTTTATTTATTATTATTTTTAATCTCTATTAAAAAGTCTAAAAATGTTTAATAGTTTCTCTTTGTTTAATAGTAATAATGCCTCAAATAATAAAACAAAAAAATAATAACTTGTCAAATACAATTGCAGTGTGTGTTTCGTTTAAGATCTGGCTTCAGATCACAATATTTTGTTATGTTATATCCTGGGCCAGTATATTTTCAATTCAATATAAATTTTTCGTCTATATTACTGTATATTAAGTTCAGGCTGAACAAACATTTCCTATAAACTGATATAAATCACAACACACGATGAAAATATAAGCATAATGAATTTATTTCAAAATAAATATCTTGCAATACATGTAAATAGTTTGAAACAAAAATAAAATAAAATGAAACAAATTTATAAATTGCTAGTAAAATATTGCATTTCCCGGAATATTGAAATACGTACTTATGAATAAACATATAAAAATATCACGCATTCAGTATAATTATTTATATTAAATATATATTATTTTATTATTTTGAATAATAAAATTCGAAATGAATGAGTAAATATTTTTCTTCATTTAAATTTATTCTGTTGTATGTAAATTTGAAATCCATACAACACAGAAAATAATCAATTAACACAAAAATAAATACATAAATAAATAAATACATAAATAAATACATAAATAAATAAAATAAAATAAATAAATGAATAAACAAACAAACAAACAAACAAACAAACAAACAAACAAACAAACTGTAAACGTTAAATTCACCATATGACTAGATACCAGAATTGCAGTATTTGTGAACATTTTAGTATTTTAAATATATGCAATGCCATTTTTCATTAGATTAGTTCATAACAAAGTATTATTTTTAATTGCATCGTTAGACAAATATAATAAACTACGCCAGCGAAACACAAAAAAAAAAAAAAAAAATTTATAACCAGCTTCATATTTTCAAATAACATTTTTCTTTGAAATTATTGGTAGCCATTAATGAAAGATATTTTTAATAATGTCCATAGATTTAATAAAAGGAGCTAACCACAAACATTTTTACTGTTATACATTCTAAGACTCAAGCCCACCGTAAGGAGTTCAGCAGGGGCAAGTGCCTTGGGGCTCATGGACGCGCAAGGGTCCATACACAAATGATATTATATATATATATATATATATGTTACTGTCAATATCTTCTTCACCTCTTGGACCCCCACCAGCGGGCCTTATGCAGCACCCAGCCTCAGGGCCTATCGCTGCTCTCGACGGGCCTGGGTACACTCGTCAATTACACTTATCTAATTTTGTGAAAATGCTTGTTATTATGCATATTATGCATGCACTAAAAACGGACACTTGACGTCATTAGCAACACGTGACGTTACTTATATGTCAGGGTAATATTAATGCTGTGATTACACAACTGCTTGGTTGGTGTGGGATACTGTTGTGGCACCATCCGTTGCTGACAATCACCATAATAACGAGCATACCTTGAAATGTCATACTGTGGGTAGGCAGCATTCTGGTAGTTCTCAGAGTTGGGTGACTGTCTAAGGTTGCTATTACTTTGGAGACTGATGGATCCATTTACAGCAGACATTTCACCGTGTTCTCGAAACCGATTCCAAAGACTATCAGTGTCTTTGTTACAGTTTGTATTAGTTTGTAAAACATCAAATGCAGTCTTCGGCTGCTCATTTGAACGGAAATTCTGAACCGGTTTCAGTTCCTCTAATTTTCCTGGAGGCGTTAATGGAACGCCGTATGGCTGATTTATGAATTGGTCTTGACTCCTGATTGAAGATGACTGTTCTGTAACCGTAGTGCTAGATCTGTCGATTTTTGACTGGTCTGTTCCATGCATAGATATCAGCTTCTCAGCACATTGCAGAAAACTGTAATCAGAGTTAGACCTGGAGTCAAGTTTTGCTGGACTGGAACATGATTCAGAGAAAAAGTCACTGGGTATTGAAGAGCGTGATCTGCTACACCACGAGGAAAGATTATCTAATGGAGGTTCTGTTTTAATAAACTGATTGGATGTCCTTGCTGACTCAGCATTTAGAAAGTCATCAAAGCGAGTGTAACCACACATCGGATGATCATGTTGTGAAGGAATAAAGGCAATATTTCGAGAATCAGCCGCAATATCACTGGTGTCTAACATAGATTTGCCTTCTATGCCTTGTTTCAAGAACATGGTATCATCTCGTTGTCTAAACGATGAGTCAAAAAATGCATTCAGTCCCAAATGGTGTGATGATGCTCCTTGTGAAGAGGAACAAGACACGGATATAGATGGCGCTGAAGCATGTGATAAATGGCGGCTCTCGTCAGGGAAAAGGTGTGATCCAGTGTTACAAAACGCGTTGTTTGTTTGATGAAGGCAGTGGTCGATGTTGTCAGAATTGTTGATGTTGATCTGTGTAATGGACGTGGGCGACTGGAAGGAATCGTTGAAGATGTCGCACGTGGGTAAGAATCCTTTATATGACCCTGACTTAGAGCACGTACATTCAAACGGTGGACACGAGCACATGGCATCAGTACCTGCAAATAAAAGGTCAAATGTACGTTATAATATAAATAATAAGGTTGGTGTGCTTATGAATATACAAGAGAGTGTTGAAGTGTATCTTGTTTAAGCCTTGACAATATGCACTCATAAACTTACAAAACACAAAAGATGCTGTATATTCACAAACATTACGTCAATTCAATTACCATAACTGTGAAAGCTTAAAATAATGTATTGCATCAACATCTTTAGTGAAGTATTTACTGAAGCAGTACAATATTCAACAGAGTGGATGCTAATAAATAAATAAACAAATGTATTAAACATTTATTTAATGTGTGTAATTTAATATGCACATTTAAAACTATGTGTCATAATGAATGAAATAAAAATTATTATTAATCACTCTAGAATATTCCATGATCATCATGATTAAATTGTTATATTTACCTGATGAAGATAATATTTGTTTCTTGTTATTGACTTCAAAATATTGTTCACCGGCATGTCGTTTTCTGTCACCCAGAAAAGAATCTAACACCTAGAAAACAAGTAAGGTATATAATTATATATAGATATCATCCAATATCAAAGTTGTAAAAGCCTTTTCGAAAATATCTCCATCAAGATTGTTTTAGTAACAAAATGGTTAAATAACTTTTGTTTATTGATTAATGAAACATGTTTACATATAAGTTAAATTCTAAAATGACCGCTTGCCCTGAATGGTGGTAGATATAAAGGAATGTAGCACTGTTTGTTATCACAACGTACCCCAACACTTCTACAATGTCTGCTTCCACTAACGTGACGTCTGCTTTCAGCGATGGCCTTGACCTCTGGTCTTGGATGGTCGTGATAACCTTTAGCCTGGAAGTAAACTCCTCCATTACAGTGACGCCAAAAGTGTGTGACAGGATATCCACAGTGGCCACGACAGGCCATCAATTCCAAACGGCCTGTGCAACTTGAATTTGGACATCTTTTACCTAAATGAAAACAAATGTTTTATAGAATCTGATAGTTGTAATGTCAGGTTGAAAACAATACTGGGTTCTCATTAGAAGTAAACCAAGAATCGTATTCCTAAAATGTATGTCAAAAGTGACCTTACACTCTTAGACCATATTAACAGAGGGATTGAAAATAAGGCCTTCTTGAATTTCAAGCTTGTAGAAAATTAGAACAAATCATTAATCACACTGCCAATACCTTGTTTAGGAACGCTTTTCTCGAAATGGATCTGCGAGTGCCAGCTACTACTAAACAAAGGGAAGACGATCCACCAAATGCATCTATATATGTCATTATTATGACAACCATTGACGACAACAACTCCTATTAGCTGCTTATAAAACCAATATCACTGACCTATTTGTTTTCTCCTGGCTTTATCACAGATGGCAGGTCTAAGATGAACTTTATCTCCGTTCTCCAGTAGACAGTCAAGGTTGCATACAAGCACGCCGAGACAAGACTTCTTCAGGATGAGAGCATTGTGGTTGTTGGTATTTCGCATGGCCCAGCCGCTAACGTGCCGTCTTGAGTCTTCTTGTTCCGGAGTGTACACGAAACGACAGTGTCCATTTGGCCACACTTGAAACTTGTCCAATGTTTCCATCTATAATAATAAAAAATGTTTATTAAATGTATTAATGTTTATTGTTTTACATATCAGTTCCAATATATCTGATGTCTTATCTGTCGGAAAGCGCGTATTAAAAATATTTTTTAATTTTTAAAAATTGGTGACCTTTTTTCTTCTGTAGAACATGTTTTAATGAGCTAGTTATTCGTATTTACTTTAACAATTTGTTGAAGTACACTTCCTCTGAACACAAACTGTTTTGATAGAGCAAGTGTATAGCATGATGGGGAGTAGACGAAGGCAGTGGAGGAGGAGGGAAGGAAGAGAAAAGGAGGACAGGAGGATAGAAGGAGAGGAGAAGAAGTTTAAAGATTACGATAATGATATCTTCGTACTTATTTACGGCTGAAACGCTGTGTTCTTAGACATAACTGTCTATTCTAGTATTCGAGATAGTAGTTTTAAATAGCCCCAATGGCTTATTTTTTTTGGTGCTGCGTGAGGTGGGGGTTCGTTGAACAATCATACAGTTAGTATATGGTTTTAATTAGAGTAGTATTAGAAGGGAAACTAACTGTCGCCGATTAGCATCAACATTTTTATTTGCATATTAACAGAAAGGATAGCACGCACAGCGGTATTTCATATATCAGTTGTGGTACCGATGATGGCCAATCGTACGAACCATCGTACCGCAATCTTAAACTCCCAGTTAGTAGCAAGAGAGCTTTTATTCGGACGTTTCGCCCTTGTACAGAACAGCAGAGGAGCAGGTTTTGACCGGGAATATGCCCCAATGTGTCTACAACTCTGCTAACATTGGCTCTCTTGAACACGCCTAACTGCATAATCAGCCGTAACCGTAACTGTCAGATTCCTTCTAGCTGACTGCACACAGTTCAACATGTACAAAAGTTAAATTCTCCATTGACAATTGAGAGTCAGGGTCTCGGTGTGATCATAAAATACTACTCTGTCGCCTCATGATCTGTGGATAGGTTTCGCTTGATAACCACAAATTAGTGTCCTTTGAACAGGTGTTGTAACGTGAAACAAATCGCCTTTGTGGTTCATCGCCGTCTGCCTGTCTTTTTACCGTTGTCCCAATTGTATAAACGATAAAGCCATTAAACTACGAGATGTAATTAGCATTGGTCGAACGAACTCGACCCTCCCAGACACCTTTCTGAAAGATAAACCACTTCTAGTCTATTATTCATGAAAAACAACGTTGTTTTATAATGAATCCTTTCAGTACAGTATCTTCTTATCCACACAAAAAAAGATGAAAAATACAATTAAAAACACCCATTTTAATTCAAAGGAAAAGAATGTTTATTTCATGAGTCTACAGCATTTTATGAGTCAAATTTTAATATGCGATATTTTGAATAATTCATATTATTTTATATATTTGTCACTTTTGGTATAGTTTATATTATTAGATGTCTGTGATATTTTGAATAGTTTGTATTTTATTTTGGTCATAGAATATTTTGGGTTAGATATCCAGTCTTTTAATTGTAATAATATGTTTATTATTTTAAAATAAAATGCAATTAACAAGTATCAAATAAAAATTATTAGTTGTGTTAAATTAAATATTAAAATTAATTAATTATATTTTTTACTTCTATTACACTTTCTATTACGTTTTATCTGTTTATAACGTATAATGAAACGCAATAATAATAAAAAAATTCTGCTTGCTTATCGTTAAACGTCTATTCTAAATTGTGTTCTGTTCTGTTCTAATATCCTGTTCAGTTATTTTCTATTCTATTGTGTTCTGTAATTCTATTCTTGTAGAATATTGATTTCAATTTAGTTGATCGATTAAATGCATTCTAATATATCTGAAAATGTGAAGTGCAATATTAAGTTTAAGTTCAGTGTTTTACTCATATATATTTATATATTTTTACATATAAAGTATAACAACCTTTCCTATGCTAGTTATATTTACCTTTATAGCGATTTGTTTTGTTGTTATCCTATTAAAAGCTAAATTTCAAACTGTTATCTTTCTTAATACTGATTTGACTGGAAATGTAATGTGTTTTCAAATCGAATTATGCAATAGTGTATTTATCACCCTCATCTATCAGGTAAAATGTTACCATGTATTTATAAATTTACATTAATTATTAACTCCTGTTCACAAGGAAATTTCTATATTTCAATATGGACAGTTTAATAATACACGTGTAGCAACGCCATCTTTGTTCGTCGCATCTATTTCTCGACGTGGCACACGGCACAAGACGGTTGGCTCTGATAACTTTGTCATCTTTGAGAGTGAAAAAACACGAACAGTTTTGTTTACTGGAAGATGCGGGCTGCTCAGTGTCGACACATAGTCATCAGCCACATGTCATACGGGTTGCCCGAACACCCCTGGCTGTCTTTAGAATTGTTACGGCCCTATCACTCCTAGAGTAGGTTTTGTTCAAGCTTGGCGGGTTAGGCCTAGGTTAACCGTATCACTGTGTTGTCCGGAATGCGTTATTTATTGTTTTATTCACATTGTAAAGCAATATTACCACTTCTATTACACTTTGCATTATACGGGCACAAATAAAGTCACTCGTATGGACTGGATTAAGTCTTCTCAAATGTAACAGATACCCCACTGTCATTACCGATCTGTCACATAGTAACTTCCACGTATTTTTTTTATTTTTTTGACGGGACCTTTATCAAAACGATTTGAAAGATTGCAGGATTTTTTCTCTCTCTAAAGATTTCATTAATAGTAATGTAAAATTGACTGAAATTATAAAATAATTCCACCACTACCACCGCAACCACCACCATCACCACCACCATCATCATCATCATCATAATCATCATCATAATCATCATCATCATCATCACCATTTTATTATAGAGATAAATGTATTATGTAGGGAATTATATATTTTTATACAATAATGTTAGGTATCATGATACCAGACAGTGACTAATGTGTGATACTGTTCTAAATTCACCTTCGAAAAATCAGTTAATTACTCTTGTATTACGTTTCAAAAAGTATTCTGTAAAAATAACAACTTTTCGAGAATTATAGACATAAGTGAATTTAAAATAAAAAAAATTTAAAATAAGTTTAATTATTCGGCTATTCATTTCATATCAGATTCTATCATACCGAGTTCATATCTTAATTTGTATTGTACGTTTAATTATATATTATTTTACAATGGTATGTCTTTAAACTTTTATTTCTTTGAATAGCTTGTAAATATATAAATGTATGACATTGTGTATGTTTGTATATATGTGTGTGAAAAATCCTATATGTATGTATATGTGTGTACCTGAGTATGTATATATCTATATTTTGTATTTCATATGATTCTATCTTTTATAATTGTTATAATATATTTCTGTTACCGCAGCTGCAGAACACTGTTTGTAAACCTCTATGTATCACCGTATGGTCATCTTAGTAAAATAAGGTTCTGTTCTGTTGTGATTCACTCAGCCCAATTACTTAGGGCTATTTTAATTTTATAGATCTGTTGTAAAATTAAACAATAGAAATAATTAGTTGTGTTAAATTAAATAATAATTATAATTATTATATTGTCATAAATTTGAAAAACATATATTTGTGCATAGCATCCAACATTGATTTATTTTCGTGGTGTCGCCGTAAATGATAATTTATTATTGTTGACAGCACATATGTTGTAACTGAAGTAATTTGGAATACACATATACTTGTAGATATAATAAATCACGATCCTAAAATCACAAAAAAAAATGCTATTTTTTATTTACCGACGCCTCTAAAGCACATTGATTTTATTCTTATCATCGGTTATTGGAAGTCAAGCATATGGTCATTCTGACATATTTCTTTGGAGGAAACACGCTGCCGCCACACTTAGGCTACTCTTTCTGATAAATAGCAAAAGGTATTTTATATGTACTTTCCCACAGACAGCACAGCACATACCACAGCCTTTGATGAACCAGTTGTGGACCACTGGTTGAAACGCCTAAAATTACATGATTCGATTTTAATAGGCTGTAAATACAAATGCAAATTCTTTATCTTCCTTTAGTTTGTGTAAAAACATTTATTATCTGAAATATACTTCACCAAGTGATTATGATCACAACATGGTTTTGCAATACAGCATGATATCACACACGCTCCACCTTTTCTAGTCACCAGATCTCACGTGTATACATTTATTTGTTTTATGAATGGAACCACCCTAGCGAACACTGATCTTCAAGCGAGAAGTGATGAGGAGTTTGGGCTCGTGTCTTGCTGGTCATACAACAAGTCATAACAGCCCTCTGTTTTACCGGACACGAAAGCAGCACGACGTCGGAGATTATCCACGTTCAATGAAACGGAAAAGAGCCATGGTCATAAACCATATTTTGAAGACGTGTTTGTGTACAGGTGCAATGAGCTGTAAAGTTAGTTCATTCAGTGTTTTATTACTTCGCAATTAACAAATAATTGTTTGTTTTTAAAGTGACAGACCCGAGCCAGGCCGTTTCCGCGTGAAAGAGAAACCGCGCGTATTGTTTGGATGTTGTTCGAGAGAGACAGCAGAAAAACGCTTGTCAGTTTCTTTAAGAGTGAAAACGTGTCGTGATGAAATATGGATTTTGTACAAACGTTCACTCTTTATACAAGGGATTAATCTGTATAAAATACCAATACGACAGTTTGTTAAATTACACTGAGACATGTTCTCTGCACAATACAACCAAAATAAATCGTGAAATAAACAAAACATCATTCAGAAATGATCTAAAACAATTTTGAATGATTATTAATTTTTAAAAATAAGTTTATGAAATTAAATTTAAATAACGATTTTTTAATAGCTGTTTAACCATGTATCGAGAAAAGACAGTTTTGTGGTCACGAAACACTTTCATAATATTGGAACGATAATGAGCAAAGGTAAAACAAATCCCAATTTTTTTTTAAAAATTAAAATAAAAAACTAAATAAATAACCACCGCCACCACCACTACCACCACCACCACCACCAACAATAATAATAATAATAATAATAACAATAGACAACAACATACATAAACCTCTTTCAACAAAAATTTACACTAAATGCATTAATAAAAATGAAATTAAAATGTATTCTTTTTTGATGATTGTGCCACATTCTACTTTTGATTCCCGTCCTCCCACTCCCGCTTCAATGGATCTCAAAAATATAATATCCCCTAACACAAATAAACTGTAAAAATATAAATGTCTGGAGATAGGATGCGTCCTTACTTAAAAAAATTAAGTCTGCAAACTTTAACATCATGGCAATACCATACAAATTGCATTTATCAGTTCAAGCATTAGTAAAGTCTCATCTTGTTGAAGTCTTATAACCATGGAACTAACACTAATAGTAACAATATCGTCACTATAAGGGGCATTCGTGTTCCTTGTAAAGTAATAACTGAAGCTGAAAATGACTACTAAACAAATAGAGATTGACGGCCGTCAGATGAACAAAAGATGGAGGGCGCGAACCGGCGCGTGCTGGTGTCATCATTGTCTCGTGGGCTCGCGCTGACACCCGCCAACAATCAACAACCGCCTTCTATAATGTGACTTCTATAAAAGTCAAATTAACGAGGTTAAAGTTCACTGAAATTGATGACGACCGTGAAAGTTGTCTATTTATGCAATAAAACGTTTGACTGTCACTCACTCGAGGAAGGCTGCTGTCGTTGATATCCCACTGCTGACTAGAGCGATGCTGACCACGCTCTTCGTGCTGTTGTGGTGACGTGGGCTGCGAGTGCTCCGGCATCAGCAGGCTTTCCTCCGACTGCTGTGATCGCGTCAACAACCTCAGTGACGACATCACGGCGGAACTCTCGTCCAGCAACATGGAACTCTACGCAAAACCAAAGTAGATGTTAATAATAAATTATACTAATGTACTTAAACTACTAAAATGAATTAATTCAAGTATTAAATTTCAAGTTAAAAACGCAGTCTCTGTTAAAACCGCACAAATGTCTCGACATTTTAACAATGAACAAAATATTTCATCAACTAAAATCCAAACTGACGATCAGGCACAAGTTTATCAAATTACAATACTTTCTCCTTTTATACACTGTATAATTGAAAGCAATTTATTTTCAGTCCAACAAACATTACAATATATTATCATAAATAATTATAATAGTATATTAAAAAACTGAATATCAAAAGAAGATATATATTTAAAAGTTAATATTACCAACGACATGTATTACATAGAATATGCTTATTGGTAGTGGCTATGCATATCAAATCTACTACTTTAACTGGTATTACTGTTGTCATGGTGGCAGTTGGTAGATGTAATATCGGAAACTGGGGTTATAAAGGTGGTATTAGACAAGGTGGTTGTAATGGAAATTTTAGAAAAGAAAAAAAAGAATATTTGTTCAGTAACATCACTTTAAAATGTTATTTAATTGCTGTTAGGTCTCAACCCTATGGCATTTACAACATATAATCTGTATAGCAATAAGGGGTCGTTTATATGAACTTTCGCATAGACGAGAAGGCACATACTAATTGTGAGGAAAGTAAATGTTAGAAAAAGTCTCCATCTCCAATGAAAGAAACTAAAACCATTATGCTCAATATCGTGACTTTGTTCGAGGCTGTGTTCGCGGGATGTATGTACAGTATATTAAAAGTATTGTTCCTTAAGAAACGCAAGGTAGTAAGTAACATTTGAACAATTCTGAGAAAATCGTGACGTATCATTTTTCTACTATTGAAAAATCTTAAATTTCTTACGTCTGTAATCCTTGAATATGCTATTATAGAAATTGTACTAAGATTCAACATCGAATAAACTTTCAATAGTGATTTTCTCACAACTTCAAAATGTCCTTTACAACGTTGTCTTTCTCAAGAGAAGGTATGTACGAAGTGTAATAATAATAATACATGTAATAATAATAATAACAAGAACAACAATTGGTATTTTTCACATTAAAATGTCTCCAAATGAAAGTCAAACAATAGTCACAAATCAGAGTTACTGTTAATCCATTAACAATAGACTATAATGTTAACTCAAATACCATTTCAAAACGAACCCAAGAATTAGCCACTTTTCCTTTCTATGTGTGACATTAATTAAGAAAATGTCGACTTCTGTGTATAAAAGAAATGGGAGTTGGATTTAATATACCAAATCCTAGGGTTGGTTTCCAATAAATAACCAATGAATTATTGCCACTCATTATTGTCAAATAATAACTTCTCGTACTTTATATGGGCATCAATTAAATAAGCAGACAGTTCGTGAATAATGTAGGCACGTGCTCGCGAAGGAATGCACGTGCGTACGACGCGCGAGTGACCACCGCCGGAGACCCCTATTGACAGGGGAACAAATCCACGAACTTGTATAGAACCCGACAATACGTCACACAGACCTACAGTCGTTAAGATTATCTTGTCTATAAATTAAATTTGTCGCAATTACGTATCATTATTATTTAGTTATACTAATGTATTGTGCCAAACAGTCACTTCAGTATCAAAGGTCAATTTTAATAGCAGAGTGTGTTAGTATTAAAGATAACTTTTCATTTCTATACAAATTATTATACAACGTCATATTGTTCGGATACAAACATAACACGAATTGCAATAATAGTAATAATATAGTGGAAGTACTAGTACATCATACTAGTACGTCATAGCTAATGGCAGTAGTCCTATTATTAGTTTCTGTATTAGTAATATTAGTAATAACAAAGAAGTAGTAGAAATACATGTAGCAGTAGTAATAGTAATAGTAGCAGCAGCAGCAGCAGCAGCAGTAGTAGTAGTAGTAGTAGTGTTAGTAGTAGTGATAGTCGTGATGATGGTGGTGGAAGTGGGTAGTAGTAGTAGTAGGTGTTGTAGTTGTAGTAGTAGTGGTAGTAGTACTAGTAGTAAGGACAAAAATAGTTTTAATTTTAAACTTTATTTTATAAAATACTATTATTTTGATAATAATTTACTGAATTCCAGGTCTTGACTGCCTAATAGCCTACCATAAAATACTTAATATTAAAAGTTGTTTTATATAGAATACTAATTCGAAAGGCCTTTTTTCTTCAAATTATTAACATGTAAATTAAATATATACCTAGAAAACGAATATTTGTTTTTGTTTTTAATTTATATATTGTTTTGATATGCGTATTACCATAAACGTTTTAGCCCACTAATTATAAAATTAAAAAAGTGCTTTATTTTATTGAAAATATATTTGATTTATTTAAAACAAAATAACCAATCGACGACAAAGATGCATCAAAATATTTCCAATCTAATATATTTACTAAATATTATCATTATGTATTACATACACTTAAGTCGTGTAAAAGCAATACGTATTATGGTATCATTATCGTCTAGTTTATGATAATGTTATCAGCATGAATCACTGGAAATGTAAAACGTTTGACTGATCCTTCTGTATTAAACAAAATAAAATATTATTGACTGTTATACTAAACAAAATTAATATATTAATCTAAATAATAAAATTTAATTTACCTTACCTGTACTAACGCACTGTTTCCTGTTCGAATTCCAAACTCAAACTTCTATCTAAAACGAAATCGGCTCGCTGTCACTTCGTCAGTCTTTATTCTGTGTGACAGACTAGCCACGCCCCTGATGCCTGTTGCTCACCAAAAGCCCAATGTGCTCGCTTAACGCACGCGACATTGTCCTAACAATATTTATAGCGCACGAGCGAAACTGAACGTACATCGCGCGAGAGCCAATGAACGGACGTCTTATGACAACCCTAAGGAAATAACAGTCTCAGATAGGAAATGCGACAAAGCGATATGAATGCATTATTATTTTATTTAAACATCTAATGTGATTAAGAAAGGAAGCCGCAGTTAATGTGTTAAAACCACGTGTTTTCTGGGCTATTACTAATGTACACAGTTCGTTTGGTTAAACGTTCGTCAAAAGTTGTTAATTTAAATAGAACATTCATGCTAGTTTAAATAAATTGATAACATATATATAATTAATTATCAGTATGCATTTCCATCTCCTGTCGTATATTTATATATATTAAATTGTTTTGGTGTTAAAAAAGAAATAATTACATTTTCGAAGTATGGGCATTTAGTTCATTCAATTATTCAATAAATAAAATATTACTGTAGCTAGCATTTATCTTATTTAATAAATGCATGTACAATACCTGTACTTGTTTATAGATGTATGGAACATGACCATTATAAGAAAAAAGTCCCAGAAATTTATTTGTCCATCTTCCTTTTAAACACAATGCACATTGGTTTACCTAAAATACTGAACTAAGTTTCAAAAGCTATAATCTCTTTAAATATTCTACAGATGAAACATTTACTGAATTCTGTAACTTCACTTCGTCAGTCTCAGAGAAACTGACTAGTCTAAATGTGAATTCTGTAGCTTCACTTCGTCAGTCTCAGAGAAACTGACTAGTCTAAACTTAAATTCTGTAGCTTCACTTTGTCAGTCTCAGAGAAACTGGCCCAAACATGAATTCTGTAACTTCCCTTTGTCAGTCTCAGAGAAACTGGCCCAAACATGAATTCTGTAACTTCACTTTGTCAGTCTCAGAGAAAAAGGTCTAAACGTGAATTCTGTAACTTCACTTTGTCAGTCTCAGAGAAAAAGGTCTAAACGTGAATTCTGTAACCTCACTTTGTCAGTCTCAGAGAAAAAGGTCTAAACGTGAATTCTGTAACTTCACTTTGTCAGTCTCAGAGAAACTGGTCTAACAAACTTCTTTTAAAGTATCACTGACTAAAGATTTGCTTGTTTCAATTAACTGTTGTTTATGTCAGTTTATGGAATATTCTGCAAAAGTCGCAGACTCGTGATAATTTGTTACTCATTGTTAAAATTAAATATTACTTTACAAATATGTTTTTCAAATAACAGGAAATCCAACTATCGACAACTATCGCAATTGTCTGCTTAACTGTTGATAGTTTCGATATATTTACAATGTTTAGGGTTGTATACACTATTGACAGCAGAATATTTTAATTCACTGTAAATAATACATTAACAAACAAGTGACATAATTCATTTATATAAATAATGTCCACTGACTTAGGTTATCATATTCTAAGTGACAAGAACACATCTGCACTATAAGCTATGTTTACTGAAAGGTGTGCTGTAACGTTTCAGATTTGTAGATCAAAAAGGTAAAAGGATTTAAATATTAAAATCATTACTGTTGCACTACAATTAAAATGATGTTGCAATGGTGTACTATTGCAACTGAAAATTCACCGCAATAATCGTCCTTAGGGAACATAAAAACCTTCAGGCTAACACGATTTCCCCCCGCTTCTTTTCATATCCCACTCGCACCTCCTCAAAACGACGAAATTGATTGAACCTTTGGGATCGCCCCACTAAAATGTTTCGGTTTTGTTTTTGCCTTCGTGCTAATTTTGTTATTCTCGTTTAAACGCTAACTCGGTGTTCGTGTTATACATAGGAAGGGTGGCAGTTGGTGCAACGGAATATTCACAGAACAATTGTTTGTTACTGAACACGTTTTACAAAAATCAAAGTAGTAGTCACTGCTACAAAAAGATATATGGTTTATTCTATAGATAGGTAAAAAGAAAGTATACCAGGTAATTGTTTAAAAAAACTAAAATAATAAAGTTATAATTTCAACAATAACAACAACATAAAAATAATAAATAAATAAATGAATAACAAAAATATCGATAGACAGACAGATATTTTATTTAAGTTTCACCTTGTGCACCCATTAATAACAATGCAAAAAGAAATAAAACACATAAAAATGCACAAGCCATTCCTTATGGAATTAGAAGAGACTATACATTATAAAATAATACAAGTATTAAACCTAAAAAAAGGATATTAAAAAATATAAAAACTGGAGACTATACATTATAAAATGATACAAGTATTAAACACAAAAATAGATATTATAAAATACAAACAGTTATTAAAACACAACCAACACAAACACAAACAAATCAATAATTATAATAGGAATATTTACAAGCTACAATACAAACATTCATAAATAAATTATCTTCTTCTTTGTAAAATGTAAAAACAGGTTTTGGCCAGATAAAATGGAAGATTTGGATGGGACATTTAAACACATAGTTTATCTAAATCTGTTAAAAACATAAAATTTGCAAAACATATTTGTGCATTCTGGAAAAGAGTAAAACGTAGATCCTCATTTTGTGGACACTTAATAAAAACATGTACCTCGTCCTCTATACTCGCATATTTACATATATGGGACAGAAACGCTGAGCAACAGGAAGATTGTTTTCATAGCGCCCCGTCTCAGGACGAATAGAGACCACACTACAAGTGCCGTAAGTTATAAATTGTCATAGTTGTTAACATCTTGTAATTGTTCAAACACGCCAAGAGAAACCGAGAAAACTTGCAACAATCAAATACCAGCAAAATGACCATCCGCATTTTATAGGATACATCATAAATTAATGAACAAAGCTATTACTGACATATCGTAGGCAAAATTAATGGATCATTAAAATTAATGCTTATTTAATTGCTAAATATTCGTGATTAACAATTATCGGTCTCCCAAAAGAAACCAAAGCCGTGAAGGTTTTACTTAAATTATATTTCATGCATACAAATAATAATAATAATAAGAAGAAGAAGGAGAAGAAGGAGAAGAAGAAATAAAACAAATCACTTAAAATAAATATTAAAATAAATACATGCAAACAATATTTAACAACATGTAATAAATTGTGCTTTTTATGAATATTATCTGTTCATGCTGCATGTTTAATTGTAGAATATTTATTTCTCAGATACTTGGTCTTTTCAAAATGAATTCATTCGTTATTTTTATTTTATTTATTAATTCAAATAAATGTATTCCATGAATAATCTTATAATTTTGCGGTTGTTAAGTATAGTTTACATAAAAGATATAAATGAAATGACTTTGTCGTAACAACAATAAAATATTCGTAATCTCATTTACATTAATAAGAATATTACGGAAAAGTTTCTATTCAGTTAAAAGGAAGTTCAGTTTAATTTAAATTTAAAAATTTAAATGTTTGATGTAAAATAATGTTTCTATAAAACGATAAAGGTTAATTTATTTTATAATATTTAAAATTACAAATATATAAATTAAATGAAAAATCGTAATTGTTTGATTAGTAATAACTTGATAATGTAACAAAATGTAACAATCTATCACCTATGTGCAATGTGTAAGGATATTATTAAATATCCTGATGCATGTTCATCTTGCAGCTGTCTTCATGACAGTCTCAATTCACGCCAGGCATGATGTGTGGCCCGTCACTTCCTAATAAACGTATCTTCTTTTCGTAGCTTAACTCGAAAAAGTTTCATGTAATTTGTTGCAAACACGTTTCTGCAAAATTGTTTGTCAAAATAGATTTTAAAATTGAAAGGTTATATACTTGTCAGACAGGCTCGTGTCAGCTTAGAATCTCGTCTAATATCTGTAGGTCAATTATCTGACGAGGTCACATTGATTTGGGCCTTTTTCTAGTTTCACGAAAGTAAATACACGTGATTTACCTGGATGATTGGCAGCTAGCATGCCGGGAAGAGACATTTATTGTGTATGACCTTTGTACTGTTTGTAATTGCATCTTAGAGCTCATTACCGAGCACAGAATGTATATGGGTTATGAAATTATTATTCTTCGCTCGACCATGCACCGTCACGCTCCGCGTAGCCATATCAATTCAAAAACCAGCCACGATAATTTTCTTGACGTTCGGGTTATCTCCCTTCGAGAGCAGACGCGGATAACGTCTGCGGATTTAGTTTTGGGAGGATTGGACTCGGATGACGGGTATCATGGCCCGGACGCCGTGAAATAATTATTAGCATGTACATATCAACAATCTAAAGTGTGGAGCTGAGATTAAAGCTGGTTAGTTGATTGAGGCATGGAGAGAGTGAATGCGTGAAAACTACTCCTTTCTTAGCTGATCATAAGACACTGGTGACAATAGCGACATGGAGGGAGAAGCATGTCATATTTCTTTTGATTACATGAAGGAAGGTAATAGAAAATAATGTCCTCCGCTGATCCAGCCACTCACCACAATGACATGGTATAGGACAATGGAAGAGAGGCGAAAGTAGCCATTCATTTACATATTATCAACAATTTACAGACTAACTACTGTAGTGGTTGCGGTGAGGACATGTGGCCGGTCATGACAGATTGGTATCAGAAGACGTGATATTTTAAATTTAATAAACCTATCAATATATTTATTTTGTAAAATTATTCATGAAAGGAAATTTGAATATTTCACTTTCACTTTGAAAAGAATGTAATCTTAGAGAAATGGATTGTCTTTTAATTTCTTTTTAATCTTTATAAAACAAAAGTCTGTCATCAAATCGTTCACTTTGAACATAAAACAAATTAAAAGAGAAAACACAGTCAGGTAATGCATCATTTAAATCACTATTTGGTAATCAAAATATTTTGAGTACGTTTATTGATTAGTCAAACTGTAAATTTTAAAATTTATATTGGTGACATCATATACCACAGCGATTACTATTTCATAAATAATAGCAAAAGACACATGACGAATCAAATTATTTTCATGTAGACTACATACATTCCAACTTTTTTGTTGTTGTTGTCATATCACGGACTAATTCAACTTTGAAAATGCACTTTTAACTAAAATATTATGCTATATTTTTATAGCTGGGTCCAGAATAAAATACATGAAGTTCAAATGGAACATTTGTTCTTTGTTCTTTTTATTTGCTTTTAGGTTTAGTTTGGCGCAAGCGTCTTTCGTTTTATTTTCTGCGCGGTTTTAATGAAGAATAAAGTCCTGCAAATGAAATATTAACTATTGGTGCGCGTGTACACCCCGCCATGATAGCCCTGTCTGTAGCAGACGACACGAGACTTGCTGGACGAAGTCACCTTAAAACCAGCAGTGTGTCATAGGTCCGAGTGACCCTCATTACCATACACAGAGACCCTTCAAACACTCCTTATGTTTTAAGCCAATTTTCTCTTCTCCATATGCATAAACAAACAAACTGCTGCTGATCCTTGTATAGCATCCAACTGAAAATTTGTTCTTTTCAAAATGTGTTGTGTTCTTCCAAAAAATGTGGGTTTTGTGGTCTTGTTTTGAAAGTTGGTTGACGTCGTTTGCAATTTGTATAGAACATTGTCTTCTGTGTTAGCCAGTACTTGATTCGAAATATGAAAGAAATATGAAACCAGGGATGTATGAAGTGTCTCGTGTACTATTGTTGTAAAGTCCTGGACAGAGTGACCACTGGACAGTACGAGGTCATTATCAGTATTGTACAATGCTGAAATAAACAGTGAACCATGAACATCATTTGCGTAGAAGATAAAGTGAATTATTGAAACTCCATATTTTATTTATTTCATTTTTCATTTTTTTAATTATTCATGGAAACCTGAAAGGTTTTTTTTTATTATTATTTAAAAAAAACCAGTTTATTATTATTATTTCATTACAATCTCTTATTTACAGAAAAACAAACCCATGTAAAGGGAGAAAAAACAAGGAATATTTTTTTTTTACAAAAAATACTATTACATGTACAGTTATATATTAGTTTTTACCCCACCTGCCACCCCCCCAAAAAGATGTTTAATGTTTGTTTAACGACCCCCCAGCACAAAAATAAACATCGGCTATT
>JAULBS010157179.1:0-11798 GCA_032355785.1 Symmetromphalus regularis | reverse complement strand
CGGAATGCAAAGATCTATATGACAAATATATTTTTTCAAATATGTGTTCACATCCAAATTTCACTTTGGAGTACCTGCTATTAAGTGTCAGTTATATACTTGATCTACAGAAGAAATCCACTACTACCAAAGGATAATGATTTTAATTCAGTTGGGTTTTTGTGGGGAGGTTGTGAGCTTTCGTCAACCACAGACAGGATTACACATACCACATCCTTTGATATAGTGGATGTGTTCACTGATAGGTTTTTATTTGTTATAAATAATTAGGTGTCTGTAGATGATATTTGATTTAATTTTTGTTTTTATTATTTTACAACATAGGTTGGGTGTTGCTGTAAATCCAGAATTGGCCTATTTTCTGATGGAACTTTTGCCTGGATGGGGAAATGCACTGCCCTGTGCAGTGGTGGGGTTGATTGTCTACATTGCTGTCCAGTTTTTGAAAAAGAAATCAAAGGTATAATGAACTGTAAAGTGAAAACCTATATACATGTACATTCTTTTTTTTTAATTTGCTAATTAAATGTGTTATATTGATCAACATTGACTGGTCTGTGCAAATTTGTGTTTTTTTTCCATCCATACCCCAAGTAGAACAGCATTATACTTAGATTAGGCCAGACTTTTTTTTATTGCTTGAGCCGCCGCCATGGGAAAGCCCCAAAATGTCTTCTGACCCACCACTCTGAAAAATCCTGTAAAAATTAAATAATTTTTTATTTTATTCCGTCTGCCACCTCAAAATGTGCCAATGTTCTTTATTTACAAGCTGTCCCTGTCCTCTGCTTATGTTTAACTTGCCTTCTTAAAAAATTCACAAAGTCAATCAAACAATCAGAATTGTCGTTTCATGCGAGTAAGGCATGCCATGCAAGTAGCCTACATCATGTCGGTGTGGTTTATAGTCATTCACCACCTTGGAGAAAAATCTAACCATATCTTGGCTAATAGCAGTGACTGACGTACTAGAGACATCCGAGACAATTTGTTTCAGTTGAATTTGGCATTAGGGATGTGGATGATATAAAATAAATTAATAAGACAGGCAAAAACAAATTTAAGTGGAATTAGTTGGAGGAAAAGGATCCTTAAAGTTCATCAGAACGCACCATTTCCCCCTCTATTTCAGAAAACTCTCCCTTGCACAAAATTCCCATTTTGAGGTTGTTATCCTAAAAAAAATCAAAATGAAACGAAGTGTACATTCTTGTTGCTTTTCCATGAAATATACCCTTTGACTATGGTCTCTGACCTCTGTTTTCATTAAAAAAATAAAAAATTCATCTGTTTTTCTCATTTGCCATTCTTAGCCCTGCAAAACACTGGAAACTGTCTGTTAGTTTGTAAAAAAAAAAATTAATCACTACAGGGTGGCCCAATAAAAGTGTCCAAGATAAAGCATCCGTGGACAAGATTTAGGGATTATGGCTCCTAGTCTAAACCTTTTTCCAGATGTCTTAATATTTGGATGTTTTCATTGGATCAACAAACTGTCAAAAATTCTATAATTTTGGAATATAATAAAAAAAAAAATTCCTTCCTCCTCTCTGAAATCTGCTGATTACATTTTGAGGACTGGAAAATAAACATTTTTTTTTTTCTGCCCACCTTTAAATTTGACTGACAAAAATGTCTGTCCCTAAATTGCACTTTCATAAATGATGTATATAAAAACAAGAATGACATACGAGTATATGTAAGTGAAGGAGAATTTTTCTTTTCTTTTATTATATTACAAATCAAATTTGTCAATTTAAGCTACTGATTGACACTAATACTAGTAATAGGGTTGGGTACCATACTACCACTAAAAAAAAACGAACCATGGATACCACATTATATGTTTTATGAATAACAATGGGAGGTGTCTTCTTAAATGTGTTGTCAAATTTGATGTCCCATCACCTGCACATTTTATAATTTATGCATTTTTCTATATCTTAATTTCAAAATTTTCTTAGCCCTCAACATCACTAGTTCACTGCCTCAATGTCACAATAATTCTGGCGGCCCAAACATGTATGGCACACGGTAACAATTGAACTGTCACTTTTTTTTCTATTCAAACCAAAATGTGTCCAGACGTTGGATTTTGCTCGTTTGTTGCAAACAACCAAATCATCTGCCATATTTGTTTTGTCATTGGCAACATTTTGATGGCAAGAGGTTCTATACTTTGGGAAATTCCATAATCATTTAAAACCTTGCTTAATGGAATACTAACAAGTATTAATATATAGACACAATTTAGTTTATAAAATAATTTTTTAGCATTTATGTATTTAGTTTGATGACATTGATAATTTGATGCTCGGATAATATAAAGATAATGTCAACAGAAAGTCCCGAAGTATACCGCTACAGAAAAAATATATTTAAAAAACAGAAGCATACAAACTAGAAGGTTCTAAACTAATTTCATGTAGCACATACAGATAACAGTGTAGTCAGGTATCGACTATTAATAAACTGCACTACATGAAGGTTAGTAATAATGTTATCAGGTAAAATGAGAAATTCCTTTTCAAATAGGTTTTTCTGCGATTCTGTCTGCATTTCCGTTATCATGGAAAATCAGTGCCTCTTGTAAAATTTCTTGGCATTAGATTGTAATGTCATGAAAAATTGCTCACATAATTATCTTTTTGAAAAGGATGACACTGAGGTTGGTTCTACATTTCTCCCCTATCCACTGGAAAAATAAGTTGGCTACAAGTACAACCTTGGTACAATATTTTTGGACTTTGTTTGGTGCACTTTATCAAATATTTTTTTTAATGTATTTGCAGAATTCTCCTGCTAAACCCGATCATGCATTTTCTAGCGATGAACCAGAAATTATTATTATTGGGTCAGGGGTGCTTGGTTCAGCAATGGGTACTGTACTCGCCCGAGATGGTCGCCGTGTAACAATAATTGAAAAGGATCTCAAAGAGCCAGATCGAATAATCGGGGAGTTGCTGCAGCCTGGTGGCCTACAAGCTTTAAGAAAGCTTGGTTTAGGAGGTTGGTATATAATACATTTTAAAAATAACAATTGTGAACAGATCAATCTGTAGGGAATAAAATTGGAAAAAGTAGCATCAGAATTATGAGCATTTTGTAGCTAATTTGGAAAGAAATGTAGAGGAAAGGGACTTGTAATTGAATAGTAGATTAATGCCTGATCTATTAAAAAGGAAGATTTGGGGAAACCTTTCATTGAAATTCTGAGAGTTTGCTGTCATGGTAAAAGAATTCCATGTATTGGGTGTGCATGGTAGATTAATCTTTGACTAATAAACACAGTGTTACACATGATTCTTCGAATACAAGTATCTTATAAACAAAAAAATAGTTAGTAGTGGTTTAATAATTCACCATGTCGTCTACCATGCAAACTACCATATTTTGCTTCAACAACCACATTTTACAAATAGAGGTTAACTCCTTTCACCCATATAATAACGAATGCATGCAAAAATAGTAAATAAAATTTTTGTTTAAAATGACAGTAACAATTAAAGTAATTCAGTTTACTACTGTTATGTTTTTGCAGATTGTGTTGAAGGTTTTGATGCTCACCAAATGAAGGGATACATAATCCATGATACTGAAACTGGATCAAAAGTTCACATTCCCTATCCAAAAGATGGAAATAATGACACATTTACTGGTTGTGCCTTTCACCATGGCAAATTTATTATGGCTCTTAGAAATGCCGCCAAACAGGAGAAAAAGCAAGTATTTTGAATAGAGCACAATTCCAAATAATGTTGTATGGTTTTGAACTTATTAGTTCATTCTATTCAAGACTTGTTCATATACAGATATTATAAAATGAACAAATCCACTTTTGCTTACAGGCTTACCTACTCATATCATAAAAAATACAGCTAAGGACCAAATAATGAAGTTGAGATATATATTATGTGGATTAATTATTGTGAATTTTATCAGTTATATATATATATATATATATATATGCATCTTATGGGAATATTAGAAGTGTAGTGATAAGGATCTTGTTATATTAAGTTTACAATATGATGCACTGAAACAGGAACACTTGAGTGTGTATGTGCATGCTTGTGTATGTGTCATGGCAATAATAAAGAAGTAACAAAACAATAAGTGTCTTACTGTTATATTAGTTACACAATATATCAATATATATTTTTCAAGTTTGGAGTGAAAAAGAGGTAAAATTTAACACATTTTCAAAAAAAAAAAATATTCTACTCCACTGAACTTTATGGACGATTTATGTTTCAGAACATTTTAAACTAATATCATTTTTAATTATTGTCAAGCTTGACAACAAAACTGTTGAATATTTTATTTTGAATAATATTTTTTGTAATGTCTTAATTTATGATTGAGGTTGACTAAGTTTTATAAACTTGAACACTAATAATTATCATGGCATTGCCTTATGGAAACCCTTCATAATGATTTGACAAGAAACATGTATAACTATTTAACTTAATTTTTCAGTGTTACTTATATTGAAGGCTCAGCCAGTAAACTAATAGAAGACAACGGTATAGTTATTGGAGTTCAGTACAGAGAGACTGATTCAGACAAGCCAAAAGTGAGCAATATTGATAAGTAAATTTGTTTAGATCTTTTTCTTTTTTTTCCCTCCCAGTATAAATACTTAATTTGTTGTCTTTTGAGCTTTACTTAATTTGTTGTCTTTTGAGCTTAAGTTTAATTTGTTTGTGTTTGATTTGTAATGTCTATTAACCAATTTAATGTTATTCTCTTTCACTATTTAAGCACAGTAAATTAAGATTTTGATGTGATTGTGGAATATTCTGTTACATTTTTATATGTGTGAAATAACATATAATGTATTATAGGCAGAAGTGAAATGTGTCCACACCTCCATTTTTAACTTTGCTCTGACATTTGAATACTAATAGAGCTTAGAGGGTTTTTTTTCTTCATATTTTCAAACGAAAGAAATTTTAAAATTTAGAACATGTCTTTCTTTTTTTTAAATTAATTTTTGAAGATGAATAATGACTAATTAAATAACATAGCTATCTTGACTAATATATCTCTTGGAAATTTATTCTTTGTTATACCACGTCAACATTTTGTGTTGCACCCCACCTTTGTCACATTCTTGTATCCACCCTAGTGTTTGTTAAACCTTTAAATGAGACATATCATCAGTTATGTATTTTGGTTATTTTATTTCAGGAAGTGTTTGCACCTCTGACTATTGTTGCTGATGGTTGTTTTTCCAAATTCCGTAAGAACCTTGTTGGTGAGACCGTGGAGATAACCTCACATTTTGTTGGCACATTGATGAAGGACTGCCCACAAATTAAGGACAACCATGCTGAACTGGTCCTGATGGAGCCGAGTCCTGTCCTAATTTATCAAATCTCCTCAGAACAGACACGCATTCTTGTCGACATCAAGGGAGGAGTGCCTAAAGATATCAAAGGATACTTGTTGGATGAAGTAGCTCCAAATTTGCCAGGTGCGGTAAATGGATATTGTCTCCATAAAAATATTAAAAATGTTCATGTATATTTGTGTATCATATTTAATTAATATTTAATAGCGTACTAGTTAAAGATATTTAAACAAACTATTAATCTGTTATTTATGCCAACATTATGGTATATCTTTTTTAAATGAAAATATTTATTTTTCTTTATTATAAGAACTATGAATTAAAATTAAACTATTTTAATTAAATTGTTTAAATGTATCCAGTTATTATCTGGTATGTTTGCCCTCAAATAACAAATTATCTGACATCTTACATAGAAATAAAAATAGAGGAGGAATTAATGTTTCCTAGAAAAATCATTTAAAAGTGATTAAAAACCTATTCTTATTTAAAGATAATAAATTTATATAGACATATTAAGTATTGGTTATCAGATCTTTGGAGATGGTACTGAATTTATTGAAAATATGTGAAAGGCAGCAGGTATGTGATTACATTCAGTGATATAGCCTGCCGAAAATTAAAGAGGGGCGCACCTACTAAACCATTAGTCTGACAATGGGGTGAGTTAGTCATTTTGGCACAAATTATCTCCCTATGCCAAAAGGACACTCGATCAAATTTTTAATCACTTCCTGTTTAAAATAGTTATTTGAACATGTTACAGATTGATCAGCTTTGTATGCTTTAAACTGAAAATTATTGATGTCAGTGTGCTACTATGTAAGCATAAATACTATAATTATG
The DNA here is from genome assembly GCA_032355785.1 of Symmetromphalus regularis. Taxonomy (NCBI): domain Eukaryota; kingdom Metazoa; phylum Mollusca; class Gastropoda; order Neomphalida; family Neomphalidae; genus Symmetromphalus; species Symmetromphalus regularis. Next base: position 5,596 of record JAULBS010157179.1, on the reverse strand, counting down.
CGTATGTATGTATATTTGCATGATAAATAAAATTAATAACTTTAAAATTTATTCTGAAAACAAGCCAACAAAAGGTCATGATGGACAGGATTTTGATTGTTAAATGTTAAAAATTATTTATAGTTCTTGTTGTGACAAACAAAGACTTTTTTTTTTATAGCCTATCTTGATTCTGTAGGGATATATGATTTTTTTTAGAAGTAAGAGAAGGTATAACAGTCCCTCTTTTATTAATTAATTAGTGACAATGAAAACCCTACTAAAACGGAACCCATTTTCGTTATCAAGAGCGGAAAAGTTATCCATAACAACAATAACAAAATATATAAAATTATCAAATGGAAATCTGTTTAATTACATTTGAATACAAAATCGTTCATAGTTTTCAATACACATTGGAGAATTATTGAGAAGTACATACCTTTTCCCATTAGTCCATACAAGAAGTAGAATTCTTCAAAATGAATCGATGCAAGCACTAGCCGTCAACCTATGTCATCAGCTAAGTGTGACATCATTTACTTTATTTGGTTGGTCTCAAGTATTTTCTGAACAGTTTTATTTTGTTTGAGTCTTTTTTTAAATTTCAGAAAAAAATATTAATAATATAGTTAGTCCACCAGACACCAAATCATTAGCTTTTATAAACATATCAAACAAAAGTTGTGACCGTACTCAATGATACGTGGGCCTACAACAGGCTGAATTTCAGGATAACAAAACTATGGGACATGTCATCATTAGGTTTGAACACATACACATAGCTAACAATTTACTGTCTTTGATGCACTAATTTATTTGTTTGGAACAAAGACCAAACGAGTAAATATACACAAAATACTTACTTCGAGGTAGTAAACATTTAGAGAATGACATCATCTGATGACGTTGTTTGATGGGAGGAATTTAAGTTATCGAGGTTCAGTCAGTGAAAATTCTATCTTCAAAAGTATTAACGTAATTTTTTAAGCTTTTTTTTTTATCAAGCAAGTAGCAGAGAGTTTTTAAGGCTAAATGGTCGAGTGTGTGGACAATGCCAGTCCAGAGCAAGACTTTTGTTCTAAACTCTACAAAAGTACTACCCAATCGTTTACCATTATCGAGTCTGGAATTATCCTTGTCACTTAGACGCCTCCTATGGGAAGACAACTTTACTAAATCACCCCATTACATTACTGGCTGATTGCTGCACAAATGTGTGTTGTTCAGAAATTACTATACCAAAGGGAGGCTACTCACATTCATTTCATGTTGCATTATAGTCTGACCACAATCACTCGTATTAATTTAGGAACACATTAAATTCATGATTTACAGTATTTGAGTCAGTGTTTGAATCTCTTGTCCATTGTATAAACTTTAATTTAAAAAAAAGTTTGTAATTTTTATTTTACAGAGCATGTGATAGAGCCTTTTAAGGATTCTGTTGTAAATGATCGTGTCCGTGTAATGCCTAACAGTTTTTTGCCAGCATCTCCCTTGGACCGACCTGGTGTTCTTGTCCTAGGTGATGCCATGAATATGAGACACCCACTGACAGGAGGTGGCATGAGTGTCGTTTTCAATGATGCCATAATTTGGAAGGACTTGATGAAAACTATTACAGACCTGTCAGATTATGATCAGACGAGCCGGGCAGTTCAACAGTTTCACTGGAAACGGAAAAACAGCCATTCATTTGTCGTGAACATCTTGGCAAATGCTTTGTATGAACTGTTTGCTGCAAAAGATGGTATGTTAAGTTATTGATATGAAATAGGATTGGTAATAATAATTTATAATAAATAAAATTTTGACTTATTTGTATGTTATCTAGCAGTATTATCAAAGTAGACATTTTTGTAAATGTTTTTTATTGTTATTATTCCTGTATATTACAGTGTTAAAACTTTAAATAAATTAAATGATCCATTTTTATTGATTGAAATAAATTTGCCGTACTTCAAACCAACAATTTTGAGAATATTTTTCAGAACTGTTTCAATTCTGGGAATAAAAATCTTGACTCAAGGAAAATTGTACTTAGTTAAAACCACACAAATTGAAAGTGTTACCCAAAATTAGATCATTATTTTTCTTTTGAATTAAGGATTCATTGACATGCAGTTTTTATTTTTAAAAATGGAATCGATATGACTCCATTTTGATCCATTTTTATTTAAAGATTCTTACTGACCAATAATATTGTTGGATAGAACAAACAAAAATTAAATCTAGATACTTTCAGAATGTTCCATATGATCAAACTAAACCATACAGTTCTGTACTACAATGATGTTCCAAATGTATTTTAAACGATGATTTTCTGGAGAGTATTTTTCAACTTTCATTACAATTTGTGATTCCTGTACACTTCTAAACAGTTTAGGAATTTTATAAAGCTATAAGCCACCATATATTATGCATACATGAATATGTATATTTTTAGAAATATGCATCTCAAATTGGCAGTGGAATAGTTTCAGGCTTTACTTTTACAATGGTTGACTGGTCACTGTTTATCTTTGGTAATGATATAGTGTTGACAGCTTGAGTGCTGAGCATCAAGTCTCAAATATAAGTCTTAAAACAATGTCATCTGTCTGTTTAAATGCTGGCTGATATCATGTATCTACATATCTAAACACTTTTGTCATCTGCCTGAATAAAGTTCCATTAAGGTTTGCAATTTTTAATTTTAGAACATAATGGTCCTCCACATAACCAGTTGGCAACTTGCATGGATTGAAATCTGCATAACTGAGATGCAAAAAGAATATTATTATATAGCCCATACCATTTTCTATAGAGAAGTGCCTTCAGTTTGTTAACATTATTGTTATGTCTTTTTTAATGTAGAATACCTGTATCGACTGAAAAGAGCATGTTTTGCTTACTTCCAACTTGGTGGTAAATGTGTTGATGGACCAATTGGGCTTCTGTCAGTGTAAGTATATTTAATATAGTGTGGCTAACTCTGTAATTTTCTACAGCATATTGGTGCTATTTTTTAAATCAGAAATGTTTTAGAGTTGTCAACTCTTCACTATTATATATAAAAGTGCCAATATGTGGATATGACAAAACAACAATTGTGTTTTAAAAATGGTTTTGGGATATTTCAATCATAAGACCTTGTACAAGATTCCTTCATTTTATTGAATTGATAGGATCTTTACAAAAACAATTTTAAATTTCTGTTTATCATTCTTAAATAATTTATTCTGTTTGGTTCATTTTCACTGCTTTAATGTTAAAGGCATATTCTCACGGTATTTAAGGGGTTAATGCTCTAAATATTGATTACAAATGAAACATGTATGCATTTGTGATACTTGATCTTGCTTTTATATCATGCAAGACATCTTAACTGAACCATGGTATAAGGAATTCCGTGTCAGAGTTGATCAGTTTTTTTTCACATATAAAAATTTAAAGAACAGATCTTATATTTTTTCGGTGAATCCATTTCTGCTGTCGGAATGATCCGATTGAATGGCTTCACTTCTAAAAGAATTTGTCCCAATTCAGAACTGACCAAGCAGTTATTAATGTATATTTCAAACATACAATTAAAAGAATCGTATGATCAAATTTTCCTCATCAAAAATGATAAAAATGTAAAAAAAATTGATCACAATTTAAAAATGTTTTACTCTAGGTATGTGTAATATAAATGTTGATATTTCAGTAATAGGTTGGGTTTAATTATTATTATCAGTGGTAGATCTACTTGTTAGCTCCAGGGGTCCAACCCCCACCCCCTAAATATTGTGATTTAATTTTGTTTTATTGTTATATGATTTTTTTTTTTTTTTTTTAATGTTAAAGAATCTGATGATTCTTTGGCCCCACCACCCCTCCCCAAAATGGATTGTTTGGATCTGCCACTGATTATTATTATTCTCTTATTATTATTATTATTATTACTAAATGTATACTATATATTTTGTTTGCATAATAAATATATGCTTATTAATATTTTGGTCACACTCACAGCTAAAAAAAGGGAAAAAAGAAAATTGGACAGGTGGTTGTAGTTGAGTGTATAAGAATTATGGTGATGGTTAAAAAAATTATAAATAATTTAAAAAAAATAATAATGGGGCCAAAAATAAATGGGACGAAATAAATTGGTAGGAAATGTTTTGCAGCTACAAAAATATTCAGATGTTTTAAAATAACAGCTAATTGGGGAATATCCGCCATGTGAGTCGAAATTTATGCGTCATACGTTAAACGGAAAAAAAACAAACTTTACTTTTTTCGATTTATGGTTCTATTAGCATAATTCATTATTTTAAAAATATTGATTGTTATTTATGTAATTGAATGAAGTATTTCTTTGGACAAATCAAATGTTTATATTTGAAATTAATTCTTTGTTTGGAAATTAATTATTTCAAGGATCCGTGGGAGTATGTGTTTAATGAAAGATATTTGTTGTATTAATTACTTTAACTCAATTTTCTGTCTTTTCAGGATGAACCCTAAACCTTACGTGTTGATTGGACATTTCTTAGCTGTGGTGTTGTATGCTGTGTTTTACGTTTTCAAGACTGAGCCATGGTGGGCAGTACACAGAGTGGTGTTTTTATCTGCAATGATTTTCATCCGTGCATGTGGTGTGATTTTTCCATTGATTTGGAAAGAGTTTAGACATCTTATAGTGTAAGAACAACAACCTTGAGGGATAATATTCATCTGTTTGGAAATGGCAAATTCAGGGCTGTCACATCCAAATTTTTTTTTTCTGCTGTTCACATTCATGAAAAAAGCCAAAATTGAAATGTATACCAATGATAAATCACATTTAAATTATATGTAAGAAGAATATTGTCTGTTTCTATTAATGGTGAAATTACATTATTAATAAACAGACTTCCTGTCACCAGTTATGAGAGTTGATGAGACTTGGAGTGTGTATTAGCTGTGTGCCAAATTTCACTCACTTAAGGACTTTTTAAGTGCATGGGAATGATAACCCAGGAGTTGAGGTGTCTTTATTACATTATAAACAAAACTGCAGCTTTTTCATTCATTTCATTATAATCTTTATACATGTACACAGAGATTACATAACAAGATCCCAAAGGATACCAGTTATATTACAAGTGTGTTCAATTGTACATTCCAAGTAAAAGTGAATTATATACAATTTAAAACAAAAGTTGATATGTAAATGGTGTTCTATGGGATTGAATTTTGTAATCTTATTATACTGCACTGTTCATAGATTTTATAGGCAGGAAAGTTGCTTTTTCTGTGCAACTGAAATATGAAAGAAAAACAAGTTCAGTTTTGTTTAATTACATTGATTTTGTTTTTATGCGTGCTGTTTCACAGACTGGACAACTGGATAGCAGATAACAGAAATTAATGTGGGAGAAATTGCTGAATGTTTTGTTTTAAAAAGGTGATTTAATCATTTAACTGCTTGAAAAACTAAATAACATTGTGATGATTGTTTTTGGGTTGAGTATACATAGTGTTGGAAATGACCGGGAGCCTGAGTCCACCTGAAATGGGCTCGGGCTACAAACTTTTCAAAGTTGGTAGCCCGTGTGTCCACCATGTCTGGATAGGCTACGGTGATATACTAATTAAATACCTTCCA
>JAULBS010157168.1:0-11800 GCA_032355785.1 Symmetromphalus regularis | reverse complement strand
AGTGATTTCAGTTGAACACCAGTCATGATACTCGAGGCTTGCTATTTTAATTTGGTCGCTTTAGTGGGGTCAAAATAAACTGAAAACGACCACTGGGACTGATTTTAGTGGTCGTTATCCGGAATACCGGTGTGGTCTTAATTTCGAGATAGGTTTACTATAAAAGTAATAAGAGAAATTCGGGTCTTTAAAATATCGGTCTTTAAAGCAGGGTGTTCATAGTACCGGGGTGGTCGTGAGATGGGGTTTCACTGTATATCCGGAACACAGGAAGATTTTGTTTAGTTGTTGTTTGTCTCTTATGGGTTTTGAATCACTGTCTTCAGCTTGAGAATCTGATGTCCTACCACTGGACTATTGAGGCTTACCACACAGGAGGAATTGGGATATAATCTTAATGTGTGTTTTGAGTTGCTGGTGTATACCATGTGGCTATAATATACAAATTTAGTTTTATTGGTAACATGTTAGCAGAGCCTCAAAATTAAGAAATTTGTTATATGTTTATGTATAATTTTATAAAAATATTTTGAATATTAAATATTTAACAAAATATAAAATTTTTGGACAAAATATAACATGTTTTGGACAAAACATGTTTTTTTGTTTATTGTTTTTGTTATAAATACAGCTAAATAAAAATATGACAAAATAATTTCTGTTTCTTGTATTCTTGTAGAAAAATATTATCAGAATCTGTGCTGTACCAGTCACAGATCACTGTCTGGAATAAGAAATAGCTCAATTGGTCTCTGAGGAGGTTTGATCTTATGATCCCTCCCTTAAAAGAGACTATTTTCTATACTCCATGTCACAAGAAGAGTTACATCAAAACACTACTGTGTTCAGTTGAAAAATAAATACTAAAAGGACAAACAGCTACCTTTTAAAACTTTTGTAACATGTATTTAATACAACAAAGTATTTCACTTCTTGTATTATATAGTTGTATCATTAATAAAAATGACAATTGAAAAGTGACTAATAGTTTAAAAACACATACATTTGTTCTTTTGTCTTCTAAAAATTCAATATTTAAAATATTTTTTCAAAATTTTATTTTTACCTTTTTCTTTAATTTCTAAGCTCATTTTCCTTTTTGTCCTCTTATCCCTTGAAGAAACACATGTTACAAATGATGGTGCTTTCTAAAATAACAAATATTATAGCTTAAATGGAAAATAATGCATTAAAACCACTGATGGTGATTGATCCCATGACCAACCACACCTCATCTGCATGCTTTATGAGTTATATCTCATTCTGTAGAAAGGTATGCAGTATCTAAAGTAACATGTGAAAATGAGATTGGTTGCGTAAAAGTGAAAATCGATTGACATGTCCCCATGTATCACATTCCTCATCTAATCCCCATGTCATCAATCATTATTACAACATCGGTGGCTTTCACAAACACACGCAATCATTTGCACTACAGACATATTGTACAAAAAGCTGATACTAATATTGTGTACAGTCAGCTCTGTAACAGCCATATTGTACAAAAAACTAATACTGATATCTTGTACAGTCAGCTCTATAACAGACATATTGTGCAAAATATTGATACTGATATCTTGTACAGTCAGCTCTATAACAGACACATTGTGCAAAAAGCGAATACTGATATCTTGTAAAGTCAGCTCTATAACAGACATTGTACAACAAGCTGATGCTGTATCTTGTACAGTCAGCTCTATAACAGACATATTGTGCAAAATGTTGATACTGATATCTTGTACAGTCAGCTCTATAACAGACAAATTGAGATAAAAGCTAATACTGATATTTTATACAGTCAGCTCCATAACAGACAAATTGTGCAAAAGGCTAATACTGATATCTTGTATTGTCAGCTCTGTAACAGACATATTGTACAAAAAGCTGATACTGATATTTTGTACAGTCAGCTCTATAACAGACATATTGTGCAAAATGTTGATCCTGATATCTTGTACAGGCTGCTCTATAACAGACATATTGTACAAAAAGCTAATACTGATATCTTGTACAGTCAGCTCTATAACAGACATATTGTACAAAAAGCTGATACTGATTATCTTGTACAGTCAGCTCTATAACAGACATATTGTACAAAATGCTGATACTGATATCTTGTACAGTCAGCTCTATAACAGACATATTGTACAAAAAGCTGATACTGATGATCTTGTACAGTCAGCTCTATAACAGACATATTGTACAAAAAGCTGATACTGATATCTTGTACAGACAGCTTTATAACAGACATATTGTACACTGAGCTGATACTGATTATCTTATACAGTCAGCTCTATAACAGACATATTGTTTAAAAATCAGTGGTCTAATTCACTAAAGCTTTGCAACCTTGCTATCTAGCAGTGCGATACTATGATACTTGCATCTACAATAAGAGTTTGCTTGAATTGCAATATGTTGTATTCACTGATGATCTTGCATCTTCCTCACATGTTTGCACCACCTCAGAACAGTTGTGATGGTGCTTTAGGTCTCGAGTTGAAGAAGTTTCCCTGAAATATTCACAATCATTTTCATACTTTTCGTATTTATTATAGGTACAGGAGGCTCTTTCTACTCATGAATTATTTCTACAAATGATGTTTTCTAACCCTTTTTAATTAAACAATAGCAAACACCATGTTTCAGACCATGCAAACTGTAAAATGTCTTATACTCCAATATAAGAAACTGTAATTACATAATCTATACTGAACTGTCAAATAAACCATACTGCCCTTCCCTTAAATGACATGAGGTAAGGCCCTGAAAGACATACCAAATATTTAGTTTGCTTGCTAGAACTCTGTCATATTGTTTTAAGAATGAGGACTAAAAGAAGAAGGCACACAAAATTAAATATTCATTATTTAATGATATCTGAAGCCAAAAGATGTTAATATATCTAAAAAGGTTCTTTTGTGAAAACAATTATGCTGTTGTTTATTTTAAAAATAAATTAGCATACATTATACATTTTTTCCGACTCATTAGTCACATATCTTGTTTGCGATGGGGTATCGTTAAATATTCACTCAGTACTCATGTTTATCCATTAATCAGTATTTCTTGCTGAAACATGTCATCTTCAATTTCTTTATGTTGGTAGCATTCTTTTGTTTATGAATTATTTGATAATGAGACATACTTTTTTTCAAAATGCTTAGTTATTTTACATGTGTGTTTTCCCCTTCAGGGAAAATCCAGGTAATATCCTAAATAGCAAAACAAGAGTAGTTGTTCTCCCATGTAGTATCTCTATCACTTCCTGTTTTTTCTACAAATATGCTTCCTCTTTAAGTTTTGGTCACCTGATGTTTTAGTAGCTGCAGTTTTTTGCAGGTTTTTTTTTGTAACCTTACTATAATCGGTATTTGATATTCCTTTTAGTAAGTTGATAGTCCTTTTAGTAAGGTTGGGGCATTTGGGCATTTACTGATTCTGTATAATGTGTACATGGAAATCAATAAATGAAAATAACCATCTAAGTAGTGTTTTAAATGAATATATATATATGTATAGTCAAGTCCACTTAATTGCATTCCTGATAATAGCATATTCCCATTATTTGCTTAATATTCTGCTACACAGAACCATTTGTATGTAAATATATACAAAGAATTTCTTTTCATTGCATGTCTGGTTATTGCATTTATAAGAAAATGTAGAAAACTTTTAAAAATTGTTTTCCAAAACTGTGTATCATTTTTGCATCTGTTATAGCATTCAGGTTACGTGGTCAAAGAATTCTTTACTTTATTGAATATTTTTGGTTTTTGTGATCATTGTTTGATAAATGTACTTTGATTTTATAACAGATAGTACAAGAATAGTAACATGATTTTTAAAAGGGCATTTCTTAAAAAGGAATAATCTGTTAATTGCATAAAATATTTGGGCAAAATGCCTATGCAATTAAGAGGTGTCTACTGTTTATGCTGGAATGTTCTTAATTCCCATGGTCATCCATTTTGAATTGTTATAAATATCAGAGTCCAGAAATATATAGAATGTTCTAACAATTAAGTTTTTAAAAGGAAAACAATTTAAGTATTACTGTTTTCATTTTTAGAAAATCTTCTTTTAAACAAACATATGTTATTGTTGTTAAAAATAAATCACACCATCTTATCAAGAGATTTAAAGATAGAGCTGCCATTTGTTTTTTAAATTGATTTTGCTGATCACTCAGTATCATGCACCAGCACCACTATCTGGTTATTATGTTGCTTTCGTGGGCAAGTTAATTTATTTTCTGGATCATTGCTTGAACTTCATGTACTATATATTCACTAAGCCTATTATTAGCAAGATGCACCAGTTTCATGAACATAAATCACTACATATCTACTAGCTGTCAAGACCTCTGCAATCGCACGTGAAGACCTGTACAAAGAACATATTGATATTGTTGGTAATGTTTGTCTGCTGCCTTGTACAAGAAATATGGGGGATGTTCCTTTGAGATTTCTTGATTGTCACTTCATCGGTTTTTCCATCTGTCCTGCTATGTTTTTACTTAATACAATATCTCTTGATAGTCATCAGAATTATTTATATGTGTATATCTTATTATTTTCTTTATAATGAGTACAAAAACATTTTTTAAATATTTATAGCTCCCAATAGCTGATAGTTAATCAGGGGGTGGGGGGGGGGGCTCGTTAAACAATCATATAATCAGTCAATTTTTTATATTAACCACAGTATGATACCCAATAGCCAATATATAATTTATTTATCTTTTTTTGTGCTAGACAGGATTTGTGTATGTGGGCACTTAAACAACCATATAATAATAATAATGTTATTTTGTAGTATGTGATTCATGGAACTGACAAAATATTTTTCCTAGATACAACAGCAAGCAAGACAACAGTCTATATCTTCAAATAACATCCTTGATATATCACCTCTAATACTTTTGTTTATTTTTTAAAAATCTTATATTGTTTTCAGTTTTTTGAGTGCTATGTATAAGACCAATTGTATGGAATAAAACTGAAAATCTATTGATTATTAGAGTTCCATCCACAAAGATTTTTATATTGCCATGTAAATTCTCACAGGTTAAAATGGAAAATGTCCTCTGGTTTTTTTCTCTTAGTTATTTGTCTGCATGATGAAAGATTTGTATTGTTAATACTGTTGCCAGAATTATAAAAGAACCTTGTATAAATGCTATATTAAACTCACATCAAGTGAGATATACTGAGAATGGACATCCAGTATCATCTGGTACACTTCAAAGAACAGGGACATCATACTATGTGTTGATCTAACAGAAAGCTGGCATCCATTGATAACTACAGGTTATTAGTGCTGATTTCAAGGAAGGACTTCAGATGACTGGCAATCTGAGCAACAGTTTAGCCTGGCAGTACTTTTTATAGCAAAACAAGGTCATAACATGGTCATCACAGAATGTGTTTATTAGACATTTGCAAATAGAAAATGTGTCTTCTAGTATAATAGATGGTGATCACAAATTCAAGATAGACATGACTAGGAATTTTACATTTTTTTTTTTTTTTTTTTCTAAAATGGGGTCTATGGGACTCATCAGTTTGTTTTTCTAGTGTACTCAACCTAAAATGTAAGGTCACAAAACTACTGAACCTTATCAGAAAACAAGTTGTTCATTTTAAAAAAAGTGTTCAGTCATAATTTGTATCTTTTTTTACTATTGAATAAATGGATTATTTCTTATGGCGTCGAACTGATCCCCTTCGGTTTATTCATGACTCAAATATGTAACCATCACGTGCATCTTCTGGGACACAGACTCTCATGTCTGTAACCTGGACGATTAGGACTGTGAGATTACCAAAACATGTCCTACAGCTAATTCCACACAACCACTCTCAACATGAACCCAAAACAGACAAACAGTCATCCAAGCATCAGTTTAAAATACTAATGCTTTTCACTTTCAGATCAGGCACAGCTGGGGGGGGCAAGATGATGTGTTAGTCCCCCCCCCCCGCCGATAATCTGTGGCTTCCTTTTTTTTAGACATTATTTTCATTTATTACATTGTAGGTACCCTTCAAATGGTACCCCTATTCAGTCTTGCCCCCGTAATATTTAAATGGCTATGCCAGCAGTCATTATACTCATATATTCATTAAAATTCTTTTTTTAAACCACAAATGCAGCAATAAATGTAACTCAGTGATTTCATGTTTATTTTTTTATGTGAGTTTTCTGTATGTCTGAGAGCAAAAGATAATTGCATTGATATTTTTATTTCTAATGACAAGGAAAGCAGGTGGGCTCTCCAGTTTTCCAAACAAAATAAAGTGGAGTGGTCTAATGAGGAAATATCCAAACTCCTTAATGTTAGGAACCCTTAAGCAATTTGCTGAACAATAGCCCAAGGACACTAACACTGTCCACTACAGTTCTAAAAATAGATTTCTCATCACATTGTTTGTTTTAAAAAAGTATATTTTAACTTGGAGCTAATGATAAGTTTCAAGTGGGTTTTGCTTTCATAATTATTTTAAACTCATAGAATGTGAAGATAATTGTAGTCGTCCCCAAGTCTGGTTTAGTATATCTCCTTTGTTGTCATGTCTTAAAATACTATCTAGCTCACCTTGTTGAAAAATTGTCAATTGTAAGCCATTTTGTTGGGAGGGCATGTAATTTGAGCGCCTTCTAAAAAATCAATAGGATGACATTTGAGACGACTGTTGAGTAAATACACAGCTTAGGCATAGTGCCAGCTTTTTAAAGACACCACCATGTTCCTAATAGTAGCCAGCAGCCATTTTTCTCTATCATATTCAGCTAATTGGGTCATCAATGTTTGGTGAAATTACAAATCTATAAAAACTTACTAAGATTTGAATCATCTTATATTTTGACACTAGCAATGACACAAATTGTAAATATGTTTGAGGGGTTTTATTTGTGAAACATTAGTAAGCATGTAATATATATTTAATATTAAGAAAGATTTTAAATTTCTTTTATTGGTCATATATTTGGACTTTCATAATTTCTGTAAAAATCGGACTTTCGAGCTGAAGCGGTTCAAAACTAATTGGAGGCTGACTCACTGACAATGTGTCAAAATTTCCAAATGATTGACATCTAATAGCCAACGATTAATAAATCCATGTGCTCTAGTAATGTTGTTAAACAAATAAACTTTTTATGAAAATGAATTATGAAGTGAAGAGTGAAAATGTATTATAATAAATTTCAGATTCAAATTCATGTTATAGAAAATGCGTAGACTATATTTATACACCACATCTAAAATGGTGCCTGAAATTGAAGTTTTATCCAGTGTTATGCAGAGCATGTTAGGTATATACATTATTTTCCTTGACAGTGAGTTAATTGTTAAGTTCACATAATAAACAAGATATCATGTACATCAGTATTTAGCTTTTCTCTATTTTAGTCTTAACGGTGTGCTGGAATGTTGTCTTTCATTAGCAATTCCAAAGGAATGTTCAGCAACGGCTGTATTAAAGACACTACAGTCACAGAAAAGTTGTATTTGCAGGGGTGTACTTAAAATGGGTCAGTTTTCTAGATGGAACACCTGGCTCTGTGCTTAAAACACTTTCTTAGGTTTCTATAAATACTCAAGACTTCAACATCTTGCATACAAATAACATTACATCATCAGGCTGTAATAAAGTTTTATATAAATATGGGCTCTGTATACATTTTGTATTGTGAAACTGCAATCCACTTCTTTCTGTCTAAACTGACACAAGTTCAATTAAAGTCAAACCTGATCATGCAGCCACCAGTATTAAACAATAACCTTTCTTATAGGGTTAACTTAATTTTCTCTTAAATCAGCTAATTTCATACAATTTAATCTGTATTAAGTAGCCACCCATTTTAAGATGGGTGGCTACTTTATTTCCTTCCAAATCAGCTACCTTAGCACTGTTTAACCTGTATTAAGCAGCCACCTGTCTAAAGAGGTGCAGTCAGTTGTATGATTGATTCCTATTTGTAAAAACATTTGACTATTCCCATTCCAGCCAGTGGTCATCAACTAGTATATCAAAGATTATATGTGCTATCATGTCTGTTGGGAAATATGTTTGAAAAAAGAACCTTACTGTTAATAAAAGAATAATTTATATTGTGTAAACAATGTATCACAAATATTGTCAATCTAGAATTATCAAATCCAAAATATGTGAAATGCATAACACAGTGAGCCTCTGTGGTCCAGTGGCAAAATACTGGACGCCATTCAAAACCCATTGGAGGCTTGCTCACACTTGCATGTCAAAATAACCAAATGTTTGACATTCAATAGCTGATGATCGATAAATCAATGTGCTCTTGTGGTGTCGATAAACAAAACAAAAACAACAACAAAAAAGCATAACACACATGATCTATGCTTTAATCCATAGATTTCAATAAGCTAACACTAATCTAGTCATATGAAATTGTCCTCGTGTATTTAACACTAATATCAGCTCGTTAAATAATATGCTGGAATGTCATTAAATAAAAGGTCTTTTTCATTCTATTAGAGATTTGTAATTCACACAGTATGCAAAACTGAATTTATATATATATATATTTTTTTTTTGTGTCAGAGACCATCTTCACAACTATTCTGTAACAGTTTTTCTAATCTAGCATCAACACATGCCATCACTGCCCACCATGGTGTCAGAGTCTGACCTCACTCCGACATGCCACAAACTGCGAAAGTGACAAATCGTCTTTTGCCCATGCATTGAAATCACTGAACACTAATTGTATTTGCTGACACAGTTTTGCAGTAAAGACCGGTACATGAATAGTGTGGCATCAATCACTGACATATTAATGAAATGTCAGTCAAACACTGAGGAAAAACCATTCTCCAGCCCTGTTACACTTCCAGTGGAGACAAACTTGATTATGTAGATCCTCTGTAAATACTACACTTTCTCAGTCATGTCTAGAGATTGCAACAGTATTCACCAGTCTTTTTAGTCTTACTTATTACTGTGCATTTTCAAAGTGGGTTAGGACATAACAAAGAAATGTTTGTTTCCAGGACATACTCAGGCATTTATTCTTTTCTTGGATTTGGATTTAGAGCATTTGCCTGACTTTTTTGGCAATAGGATCAAACCCATTGAGTGGACTCATTCTATGATTGTTTTTTTTTCTTGTTCTACTGAGTGCTCTGTGACTGGTATAACAAAGCCCATGGTATGTGTTTATCTGTCTGTGGGGAAGAGTACATAAAAGATCCCTTGCTGTTAATGGAAAAATGTAGCAGGTTTTCAAATGTTTGACATTGAATAGCCGATGATTAATGAAGTGGAGTTTTCTAATTGTGTCATTAAACTAAAATCAAACTTTTTTTTCAGTCATTTCTTTTTTCACTTTCAAATTTGCTGTTCATTATCACAACATACACATACATGTCAAAAAAAAAGAAATTTAAAACCAAAATTACATCCAAGTTAACTGTAATTAAGAAAGTTTATCATTCAGATTTCAGTCACCTGTGACATCCATACATCCATTTGTCCATCCATTTGTCCATCCATCCATCCATCCATCCATCCATCCATCCATCCATCCATCCATCCATCCATCCATCCATCCATCCATCCATGCCATTCATCCATCCATCTGCATCATTCATATCCATCCATCCATCCATCAACCCATGCATAATATAATCTGCAATTTGAAATTACATATCAGTTTTTGATTTACCTTTAGCAGTTAAATTACTGGTGTGTAATGATCAATAAAATGGTGAGTAGTTGTTGCAGTATTAAACATTTCTTGTCATACACGTACTGCTTTCTCTTACTGGGTTTGTAATCAGTTTATCTGTTGTGCACACACATTCTTTATTACTTTCATTAGTTCCCCTGTGATTGTGCTCTTCCCATGGAAGCACTAAAGCTCAGCTAATATGTGCAAGCTTTATTGCAATGCATGTCCTACAGATTATATATAATCCTTAACATGCAATGATGGGACATATTTTACAGCTGTTATATTGACTAAAAATAGCTGCTTATAATCTAATCATAACATTTATAGCTTTCTTGTTTGGGTCATTGTATATTTGTAGAAATGATTCAGAGAGATATTTGTAAGTGTGTTTGTGAATGGTGATGAAGCTAGGCAATATATGGTTCATGGATTAGATAATATATCTCCAGTTATTTTACTTGTACATGTATCTACCTCATCCATCCTATCCCATCCATAATGTATCCATCCATCTATCATCCTTTCATTTATCCATCCATCCATCCATCCACTCTTTCAGTTATTCTCTCCTTCATTCCTCCTTCCTTCCTTCCTTCCATCCATCACATGCATTTCTCTGTCCATCTCATTTTTTAAATTTAGGGCAGCTGATATAAAATGTTGTCATGTAAAATGTTGTTGTTATGTAATAGTAAAAATGGATACATTTTCATTGGCTGCTTATGTACCTAAGGTCTGTAAAGCCATTTAATGATATGATTAAAAAGTATTTTGCAGTTGGTATATAATGTTATTTATCTAGTGTTACCCTATAAATATCCACATCTAGTTCAGCTCACCCCATTACAGGTAAAGTGCACCTACGTAAATAAGCTGATTGCATTTACTCTTTGCAGCTGATCTGCTGTGCCACTTGATGATTGATATGTTGTATGTTTTAACATCTGTCTGTTCAGTGAAATCTCTGACATCCAAATTCTAAAAACAGAATTCTCCTAGAATAAAATACAGCTAAAAATTAGAACGCTGAACAAATTAACTGAAATCTTTCACATTCAAATCCAAAAAACCTTACAATGACCTTTGAACTATTAGTCATCAACCAGTAAAAAATGTAGCAAGAGTTATTTCCCTTGACATCAATTTGTTCCTATGTTAAATGACTGAAGTTTGATCTCCAAAGTTAGGACACACCAAGGCATGAACAGATTAAAATAGCTTGGAAAGTGAATCCAAAAGTATTTTAAAGATCTTTAATATAGGAAGGTGTTAGTTATGCATCTGCATCATGAATTTCACATGCAATATCCAGATCAATTGTGGATCTTACAAAAACTATTTCAAAAAATCATAAAATCCAAAGTAGGCAGAACACATCTCTGATATTTTTACTGCCTCACATTCAAATTCTTAAAACTAGATCTCCCTTAGAACTAAATAGAAAGAAAGTTTTTGCATTCAGACACTTTAAATTAGATTTGCTTTAATACAGTTAAATCTTTGGCATTCAAACCCTTAAAATTATTATTCTTAAAACTAAATAGCAGGAATTCACTGCCATAGAATCAAATACAGTGGATTGTGTTTAAAGAAATGTGCTGGTTTAGAGATTGCCAAGTTAGAGAATTATTCTAGGATTATATAGTCCAGTCATAATACCAGAGCCCGTGCATTTTTTAGAGGGACCTTTTTTTTATGATTGAAATTCATTACTGATGTCCCTGTGATGAAAATTAGCCTGGGAGTCTTTTTATTTTTTTTGGCGACCATCTTTAAAAATAGCTGCCATTTTGCAGTATTTTGAATAATTGTCAAATTCTCAATAACCAGTGGAGCAATTTTCATTTTTTAAACTGCGTTGCATAGGTCCTGAAAATATCTATAAATCATTTCATTACAGCATTTCAAAATCTCTGATAGTTTTTTAAGTATAACAGATGTTTTGGAATATAATGGCATTGTGTATGTATATTGACATTTACACTCTTGAACCCCAGAACCCAGATTTATTAAAGGGAAAGCTGTTTTTATGACCTGAATTCATTACTGACATGCCTGTGATGAAAACTGGCATGGGAGT